>JAXIVJ010010573.1:5000-46671 GCA_036785665.1 Chirona hameri | reverse complement strand
AGGGTGTGTTTTCTGCGGTGGCTTTGATAGACTGGATTGACTAGATGAGGACTTAGAGCAGTGGCAGCTCGTCATATGAGGCAGGTGAGGCCGGGTCTCACCTATTATTTAGGAAGAATGTGCTTTGAAATATTCATTGGTTGTCATAGAAAAAAGATGTGTGAGTGATTCCCATTCTGCACATCGCAGTGCATTTTATTATGGCATATCACCGAAATTATCCGGCTTGTCCATCCACCCGCCAGCCAACCACCCGCCAGTACGTTTACCATACTACAGCAAACCACTACGAGCCGACTGAGGCCCGGCTGGCCTGCCGCTTCACCGCCCCCGCCCGTTCAGCCCAGCTACTGAGGCACCAGCGGGCGAACGCCTCTCAGCCGACGGACGGTGCCGTGCCGTGTCGACCAATGCACAATGGGCGTTCCGGCCGGTCTAGCCTCGCGAAACTAAAAAAAAAATACGCTACCGAGTGTGATAACAACAATCGACTTGCAAAATGTCCATGGATCCCTAATAGCACATTGATTTGATCGGTCGGGGGAGGGGGGGCTTTTTGGCTCGTAGAGAAATGAGTATAGGACCTCAAACACAAGAGTTCACATCACCTTTAAAAACTAATAATTGACAGGCGTTTTAAACGTTCTGGCAAATATGATGATGAGACAATATGCATGCATTTTCCGCACCTAGAGTTATAGTGTGATGTAATGATATATGTTGCCCTTCTCGATGTTGTTGAGTGGGCGGCTCGGAAGGTCGATGTTGGAAACATCACGTGTCTGACGTTGATCGACCTGAGCAGGGCATTCGACAGTGTTGACCACCCGATGCTTCTGAACAAGTTCGAGTGGTATGGCGTTTCATCCTGCTGGTTCAGGAGCTACCTCACAGGCCGCTCTCAACTCGTCCGCGGAGGTACCACAGCGGCTCTGCCCCTCACCCACGAGGTCCCTCCGGGGTCTATTGTGGGCCCTATCCTCTTCTTCCTTTTTGTTATGGCCTCTCCTGCTTCCTACCCAATTGCCACATCCTATCTTATGCGGATGACACCCAAATCCTTGACTCAGCACCCTCCAATCACGATGACCTCCTGGTGCTGAAGTCGCGAGCCGAGGAAAACATACAGAGTCTACAACACTGGCTTAGTCTAAATAGTCTCAAAATGAATGCCAACAAAACCAGCCTCATTCTTCTTGGCACTCGCAATTCACTTACCAAGGCAGCACACTTTGCACTAAGAGTAAATGACGTTGATATTCGACCTGAAAAGCAAATTAAAATGCTTGGTGTTCTCCTCGACCCGACCCTGAGCTGGGAGCTACACATATCCTACATCGTTCGTCGGACCAATTCCATCCTGATATCCCTCTACAAAATTCGCCACCACCTCTCCCCAGAAATCCTAAAAATCCCAGTTCAGACCCATATCTTCCCCCATCTCCAGTACTGCTCATCGGTCTGGGGTGGTGCTGCCAACTGTCACTGGACAGGTTGCAAAACGTCCTCCATTTTTCAGCTCGACTGGTGTCTGGACTTCGCCGCTACGACCATGTTAGTCCCGCTCTCCGGGCGCTTGGCTGGCCTGGTATAAGGGGTGTAATTGCGCGTCGGGATGCACTGAACGTGTACCGCGGTCTGCATGTGGCAGATGCCCCTAAAACGCTGCGTGACATGTTTCGCCCGCGTAGCGCTGTTTCGGGGCGCAGGACGCGCGCCACCGCCGCCGGCACATCTGTCCTCGAGTTGCCCAGTTTTCGGCTGGCGGCCGCGCGGCGGCTCTTCCCATACAGAGCCGCTGCGTCCTGGAATAGGCTGCCGCGACATGTAACCGGCTTTGTCTCGCGATCGCAGCTATTGCAGCGCCTTCCGAGCTGTACATGTCGAGGATTAGTGTCATATACTTCATTTGCAAGTGGTGTCATTTGTGTTAGTGTCATGCTGGAGTTGTTCATGTTTGTGATTCATGTTTTGACTGGGCCGTAATAGCCACTTGTGGAAACGCCCTAATAAATACATACACACATTGTCGTGCATATGGAATCTAGAAGATTTAACAAATCAATAAGCCAAATAAATATTAAATATATCGCCTTATCTCTGTTGATGCCTAAAATTAATATAACCAAATTCGATAGAGCCGATATCATAAGTATCATCAGGTAGCGAATCAAAACAAGCACCAGTATGTGCAATGGGATCTTATTTAACGGTTCAAGCTCTAAAAAGTTGCGCAAATTTGCGCCTCAGCCTTTTATGTAACATTTTGCGAGAAGTTTCCGTATTTACTTCAGCGCCCGGGTGTAGGAACCCAGCGCATGGTAAATTATCTAAGCCCGCATTTGAAGGTTTTTATCTCAACAATGACAAACAAACACCACCAAACTACAGCGCACTTAGAAGCGTCCTCATTGGTCGGTGGACAGACTGTCACAGCATCACAGCAGAGCGTCACAGCCAGGGGCGGAACTGTATATATCTTTGGGAGGGCCCGAGCCCCCCCCCCTGCTGAGCTGAGCCCCCTCCCCCACCCACCCCTACAATGGTTCTCAGAGCCCCCAATGTTTTCCAAAATTTGTGCCCCTCCAAAATCTCAAGGACTACCTGTACAGATTGTCCTGTTTTGAATTTTTCGTATTTCATCATATCAAGATGTGATTCCATCTTAGGAGTATTCCATCTTAGAAGTATACGAGCATTGGGATTCCATCTGCGACTGCTTTTCGATTATTACATAATGGGTAAGTTGGTAGCATGGATTCTCTTCTGCTAACAAGTCCGTAGGTGCAAGGTTCAAACTTCAAGCGTTCAGATTAGCGAATAGCGGAGGGGAGCATGACGAATTAGCGATCGGAGTGCTCTATTTAAATGGTGTGCAACGAAATTTGTAGTACATTTATTGTTTGCCTGGAATAAGGCTGATAGTTAATGCAGCCTGTTTGACTCCCTGGTATTACAATATCTTAAATATCCACCATCCGTGCTAAAATAATACTTTGCTACGGAGGAACATCGAGCGGATCGAGCCATCAAAGGGCATCGGGTACATAGGTGGGGGGATGGCTCAGTTGGTAGAGCGTCGGACTCGGAATCCAAGTTCCGGGTTCGAGTCGGGTTCCGGGTTCGAGTCTGGCTACTGGCGCAAGTCATTCGGTTCCCCGCCCGGGGAGTGGTTCTCCTCCCCACCCGCGGCGGCATATAGCTATATAGGCTGGACTACGGGGTGGGCGAGAATCACTCTCCTCCCCACCCCCCACCCCAAAAAAAAGAAGACAAAAGTACAGAGGTCTATTTTTTCTGTAATTTGGTAGCGAGCGTTGGCGACAGATTTTTGTAAGTGAAGCGACAAATATTGGGCTTTGGGGAAGTTTATGCCGTTGTCGGAGGATCAGAACCCGGCCGAACCGAGCAATAGAATGGACCTTGTTCGTTACACTTGGTTGTGCGTCCCATTCTTTGTGAGCAAAAACAAAACGGGAAAGTTTTCAGAATACAAAAATGATGGCTGGACGAAATTATAAATTTTTGTTTACATTTTTACATTTTTATACATCAAGAAAACGGTCCCAAGCACAAGCAAATAAATGATCACGCAACACAAAATATGCTTCATGGATTTCACCCACAATACAACACATAAGGTATGCTTGCAAGACAAAATATCGACGAGGGGTTTTCTGGATCGTACAGACTTAACCCGCGACTTACTGGGGGGGGGACTATTTTTTGCCACCCCCGCCGTTATTTTGCAATAACTCCTAAACAAACACCAGTATCGTCACCAAACTTGCAACACCTTCTCTCACATCAATTCTACACATGTTGGCAAAAGAACAATATGAGGTTATGATAGGTCAACCGGGAATGACGTCAGAGTGACGTCATGTTCTTCGATTTTTGTTGCAAAATAATGGTTTGCGGAAAACGCTGTCAAAGGTACGATGTTTGAGATAAACGCAATTGTCTTAAATCAAATTACTGACAATAGACCGGGCTATCACACTGCTATCACGGATTTTTGATTTTTTTTCTTCTTCGAAATTTTGAGAAATCCAAATACATATTTTTTTTCACTTTGACCTCGGATGACTTTGATCTGACCCAAGGTCATAACAGCTTAAAAAGGTACTTAGAAGTGTCAGACACAAGAATCATACCGATTTATAGACTGCTTATGCGTTTAATATCGCAATTTTGCGCGACAATTCCATCCATCGAGACCTTTTGACACGGTCAAACATTTTGTACTTGACCAGACCTGTGACGTCATCGGTGACCCCCAGGTCAACAATATTATGTTTCCCTCAAAAAATTACCAAGTGCTATCGAATGCCGTTTGAATTTTTACATTCGGTCCAGTAGTTCCGGAGATCCGAGGGGGGGGGGGCAAAAAATAACCCCCCAGTAAGTCGCGTTATGAAATATACCCCAGTAACTCGCGGGTTAATGGCATAATCATTAATAGCAGCCGCGTTTCTTTGGGGCGATCGTTTTTTTTCGCTGCCGGTATGCGTATTTCGGTTTCCCGCATTCTAATTATCACCGAGTAGCGTAAAACTCAACATAAGTCAGTCAAAAATATAAATATTGCTTTGAAATTTGGTTTGGGCATCGTCCTTACTTGGTTCTCCAATATATATTCCGTTTTTTTAATATATTTAAGAAGAAAAAATGATGAATTTCTTGTGAAAAAAGTCCACATTTTTTTCTCTCAAATATATTGAAAAACTGGAGGATATATTGGAGAACCAATTATGGACGATACCCAAACCAAATTTCAAAGCAGTATTTATATTTTTAACTGACTTGTGTCGTGTTTTACGCTAGCCGGTGGGAATTATAATGAGGGAAACCGCGCGACAGGCCAGTAGCGGGCCGGTAGCTGGCCGGTAGCGGGCCCATTGACTTACGTTATTAGCGAGAGGTAGCAAGCTTGTAGCGAAGGTGAGTGTCGCAGTGATTGTCGCATGAAAGCTTTTTCGAAAATAACTCGCGTATTTATGAACCGATTGCAATGAAACTTTCAGTACCTTACTTTTGAACAATTTGACACATACTTTCAACTTTTGTTAAGTTCTATCCCCCATGACCCGTGACCTATGACCTGTTTATCAAGCTCATGCAAGGCGCAAATGGCATCCCGTAGTATCGGTTCTTGTAACTTGTGCAGTTTCCGAGTGTTAGCTGCTCAGGAGCACAGGTGTCAACAGGTGGCATTTATGGTTTCCACTGAGATTGTGACCTCAGTTGACCTTTTCAGAGGTCAACCGAGGTCACTGACCTCCGATGACCTGATATTACTTTTTTCCCTATGGCAGTCTCTAGGCCATTTTGTGACGCTGATTTCAAATTTGGCATCCATTTTACATTGTTATATGTTCCACTGGAGTCATGCACTTTTTTAGTTCAACCGAGGCCACTGACCTCTGATAACCTGAGATGACCTTTTTGGAATCTGGGAGTTTCTAGGACATTTTGTGACGTTGATTTCAAATTTGGCATCCATTGTGTTTCGCTCGGCTTCGCTCGGCTTCGCTCGGCTTCGCTCGGCTTCGCTCGGCTTCGCTCGGCTTCGCTCGGCTTCGCTCGGCTTCGCTCGGCTTCGCTCGGCTTCGCTCGGCTTCGCTCGGCTTCGCTCGGCTTCGCTCGGCTTCGCTCGGCTTCGCTCGGCTTCGCTCGGCTTCGCTCGGCTTCGCTCGGCTTCGCTCGGCTTCGCTCGTGAAACGCCCATCCAGGCGTCTAACTGATAGATTTTTGCTTGTTATGTGGTGACAATCCTTACCGGGGAGTGTTCATCGTGCGACAGAAATTGCCCTAGATTCGTCGTGAGCGACAAATATCGCCATTTATAGACCTGAGGGGTCGTGGCCGCAGGTTGCGCAATCACCACCATAGGAAAGACAGGGTTGTACGTCGTCACGTGCTGATCCTAAACCCGACAACGCAGAATTTCAGAAATTTAATCAGCCATTTTTACATCATGAACATTTGTGTGTGTGTACATTTTCAGCCACATCATCCAAGTAGTTGCGAAGAGATAAGCTTTGAAAACCATGACTTCGGCAGGGCCGCTCATACCCCTAGTTGATGGAAGACCTTGCGTCCGCTCGGTAAATCCAGGTGTGGATTATTTCGAGTAAAATCCATTTAGCGTTGCTCTCATTCACTTTGCAAAATATAACATCAGAGGAGAAATGCGCACGGCCACCGAACCATGTTCCTCCATCTTCCCTGCCATCTGAACTATTTTTACACAAGACGATGAACGTCATCTGAAGGAGCGAGTCTATATAACGTTTCCCTAGCATTAAACCTAGCAAGAGGCCGGCAATGCGATCAGGGCATTGCCAAGGGATCAAAATAGTACGATAATTCCGTAATTTGGCCGTTGCAGTGACTCGATTGGACCAGGCCGCCGCTGATTGGCCGTTGCAGTGACCTCAGACTGTGACGTCACCACAAGCCGCCACTGGGCGGCGTGCCTCAGTGCTATGCGGCACAGTATCCACGGCCGGCCGGCACTAGCTGACAGCGGAGGCTCGCTCCTTCAAAATCGTAATTTGGTTTTACCCCCTGGGGGGTTTGTTTTGCCCCCTCAGGGTCGGCGACCACAACCGATTTTGGGCCGCTGTATCGCGCACGTGACCTGCGGGTATCCAGTCTGTGTCACCAACTGTGTGACCTAAGGAGACGAAAAAAGAAAAAAATGATGGCGCCCACTTGTTGGCACTTGGCACGTGCCATGTGCTATCAATTGACCCGAAAATGATATCATATGTGCCCCGTCTTGCCGCATCGAACAGTGCCACCCGCGTCGAAATCGGCCCGGTCGCTTGGGCTGCACGTCCCAATATGCTCCGTCGAACAGACACACACACACAAACAAGCTCCTCCCACTTTCCGAGCGACGGTCCGGTGGAAATCTTCGAACTCAGAAAAACATGTAAACATGTTTATCTTCTTTCTACGATTTTGAACTAGAGGCCGGCAATGCGATCGGGGCATTGCCTTGGGGTCAAAATCGTAATTTGGTTTTCCCCTCTGAGGGGTTTATTTTGCCCCGTTCAGGATCGGCGGCCATTAATGGATTTTGGGCCGCTGTATCGCGCACGTGACCTGCGAGTCGCAAGTCTGTGTCACCAACCGCGTGACCTAAGGAGGCGAGAAAAAAAATGATGGCGCCCACGTTTTGGCACTTGGTACGTGACACGTGCCATCGATTGACCCGAAAATGGTACCATCATCTGTCCGCCGTTTCGCCGCATCGAACGGTGCCACCTGCGTCGAAATCAGCCCGGCGTTTGGGCTCCACGTGCCAATATGCTCCGTTGGACACACACACACACACACACACACACACACACACACACACACACACACACACACACACACACAGGCACACACACAGAGACACACACATACACACACACATACACACACAGACAGACACACACACACACACACGCACACACGCACACACGCACACACGCACACACGCACACACGCACACACGCACGCCACGCACGCACGCACACACGCACGCCACGCACGCACGCACACACGCACACACACAGACACACGCACACGCACGCACGCACGCACGCACACACACACACACACACACACACACACACACATACATACATACATACATACATACATACATACATACATACATATATACATACATACATACATACATACATACATACATACATGCATGCATACATACATACATACATACATACATACATACATACATACATACATACATACATACATACACAGTTCCACAATGTTTGTATTTAAAGGAAATAGTTCACCTTGGGACAAAATTTCAGAACACGATTTTATTATATGTTTTAATACAGTTTCTTTTTTTCTTTTTAAAAATGGTCCTACATCGCGCCAATTCAGGACAGAAGGTTGTACATTATTAATTGTATCATTACATTATTATCGTCGCAGTCTTGCCATGGTGGAATGGAGAGAGGAGACAGGGTTGGCAGTGGGTGGCAAAAGGTGGGTTTGCCATTACTTTTTCCTGGTAAAAACTGGTCACCAATTTTTGCAGCATGTCAGCATTTTTTTTTGCCACTCTGGTGGCAACAAAATGGCACAAAGTGGTACAAACTCTGATGAACCCAAAGATGTAGAATTTTGCACAAAATCAATTGATACATTCTATAAGTGTATATCCCACACCAATCAAGTATGTTTTCCTTTGTTCTTTCGAAGTTACAATGAAAACAACAAAATTATCACTAGGTAATTGCGGTTCTATGGGCGGTGAACAAAATAATTACCATGCTGATACAAATTGCTTGCTCTCCTACCCAGCCCAGCTCCTCACTTCCTCCAGCAGCTTTTGACATGCTTGTTTTTAAAACAAAACTATACAATTGTCTCCCTTGATGCAAACAGATGAGCTTGTAGATGGTGTGGCTAAAATACTTATAGCATTACATTTAAAGGGATATTGCTACCTCGCAGGCCAGTATGGAGTTTTTGGTGTATCGGTAGATTAAGCGTGTGCGATTTCACCTGCAAAATTTGGTTCCCGAAACTCCCCCCCCCCCCCCACCATTAGATCAAAAAATACATTTGCACCACTCATGATTGTCACACATTCGTAAAATTGGAGTCGCCTCATCACTATTTAGAATCACTTCTTTGCGGACTATGATTTAGTTAATTATATTTTCAACAACCATAGCCTCTTTCATAATAAAACATGAATAAAATAGCAAGAATGGCTATGGCTCGACTTTGGGGCCGTAGGAGATTTGTGACCAATACCTTATAACACAGATAGACTTTTCAACGTCAAGTCTCGGGGAATTCGGACGCTTCGGCTTTGGGCGGGCGCCAATTTCACACCCAAACTGGATGAGAGCGGCCATCATGAATCTAGTACTGAGCACAGCTGGGACCAACGTTTTGGAGTCAGAAATAAATAATAAATAAATTGCCGATACCCTGCTTTAGGTGCTGCAGGATCAAGTTTGAGCTTTCCAAATACCTCTAGCAGATCAATATATACACCCACATAGGCTGAGGATGATATTTATTCAGCCGACTCGAGTATCATCAAACAACATCGTAAGTCAGACCGCCACGCTGTGTTGCCCACGATATATAATGGAAACGCCAGACCACCTAACATGGCGTCAGGTCCGCCCCGGCGACGGGCCAAGCAGTGCACCGAGGCCGACACCGACGCCCACACACACGGTGCACCCAGCAATCTTCCAGAGTAGGCCATCCGCCCGCAGAATCGAGTCGCCACCCACTCCGGGGAAACCACAGCCGAGGGCCTGCAGACTTCATCGCTCGCCGAGCGAGGCGCGCCCTGATGGTCTCCTGCCAGAGAGCCGGTCTCCTGTCCCGGTGTTGATCGCCCCAGCTAGTCGTCCTTCTTGCTCGGGGTCTCGGACGCCGTCGCGGTGGTGGTGCTTGCCGCATCGCCGTCGGCAGAGGGGGAGGCGTCGATGGCGCCAGGGTCTGAGGGGAGGGCCGCCTTAGCCGGGCCCTCAGCTTTGCTCGCCTCGTCGAAGTTCTCCACGAGGTCGGGAACCTCCTCATCATTGTCGGCAGCGTCACCGGCAGCACCGACTGTAAAACAGCAAAAGAAGTCACTCTTAGTAGCGGATACAAGTTCTTTTAGCGCTGGTTTTGCGAGGTGACAGCAGGTAAAACTCAAAACAACAACAGCAGCAACACTGCTGAAGGTAGCTCGCGACAGCGTCATCCCAACACAGTAATACTGATGATTGGCGAGTGGAAAAACACACGTGGAAAATATTAGTTCATCGCATTACGTATGTTGTCTAGATTTTAAGACATACCTACACCTTTTGCAGACCAACTTTGCTCTTATTCAACATAATAGCAGTCCATGACACCTCTGTTTGCTTATCGATTCTGCTTTCATCCTCACTATTATAATTTACTTCACAATCATCAAAAAACTGTTAGTAAGTATTGTACGTGACACCATATGACACCGTCTCAGCACTATATTATAACTCAAGTAATTATACTATCGATTGGCCATGAAGTGTCCAGACAAGACAAGCGTGCCAGTATTCGTACCGCTGGCCTGGACGGAGGAGGCCAATCGCTTCAGGTGGGTGATGCTCTCCGAACCGAGCTGGTTCAGAATCGTCGGCAGCATGTCCGTGATCTGCTTGTGCTCGGCGTGACCCGAGATGGCGAACGTGTTGGACTGCAGCGACGCCTGCACCTTCGGGTTGTTGAAGTGGATCACGGAGCTATCGTCCTTGATCATGTTCACCTGCAACCAGACATGACGATGAAATTACAGGTTGATAACGATCTCGTTTGATCAAAATACCAATCAAGAATCAATAATTTACCAGTTCAGCCATTGGCTGGACATTTTTGATCTTACCTCCTCAATGCCAGGGATATTGCTAACTGGCAATTTCTTCAACGAGTTTTGCAATTTCCTGTCATCGGTGTTTGCGGTTTTGTGAACGACCTTCCTTTTCCTCCGTGGCACTCCCTTGCCACCCACTCGCACCTGCTCAGAAAGCTTAGCAAGCTTGTCCCTGTTCATGATGAGATCTGGAAAAGGAGCACATGCCATGAATGTGGTAGCATATTACATCATAGATCAATATGGAAGTATGCCAAAAAGGAAAGGAGGTTGCAATGAACATTGACCTTGGGCATTTCCAATTTTCCTTGCTTCCCATCACAGAACAGCCTAGTGTCTCTTGATTGAGAAGTTCATAAGTCCATAAGATGCTGAGCACATGCTCCATGCTATAGAGCATGTAAGACCCTTCCTTCTCGTCTTCATGTCCTCAAAATTAGAGTTTGATGAGATGAACACCAGTTCTGCATTTCCATGAGCTTAAGTAGGCTTTGGCCCTGTGGTTGTTCTGCTGGTATACAAATAACACAAATGCAAACTTGTTTATTTATGACAAAAATGTGGTGGACACTGGGTTCATCTTTACCCTCACTTACAATATGTATTTAATATTCCAGTAGGCTAAGCTTATGTGAATACCTACTGTACCTAGTGACATTTGTATTTCTTGAGACCTCCAAACATTGTTCAGTCTCAAACCTGATCTGCACAAATGAGCCAATTGGATTTTGTTGAAACCAGCCATATTTTCCAGATAGGTAAAATTGCAATCACACATTTCAAACAAACTGGCCTTTCCCACCTGCTTTCTGTCAGAGCATGGCAAGAATGAAAGCACATGTGCAGATACCTCAATCCTCATAGTGACTTTACAAACCATGCATTAATCTTGTACATCTGCTTTCTATCATCTAACACTGTTCAGACAACACAAGTATCTATCAGTACAGTACAGAAACAGCGATAGTCTGTGGCCGACATTGCCACAGCCACTCTGATGTCATCTTTAATTTCACATGTGCTGGCTTTGGACTGGAGCCAATACATACTAAGCAAAGGCCATTCAAATATATTTAAACAAGATAACACCCTCACTCCTCCATCCAAGGGCTATGATGTGTACTGCCTGCAGAAACTCCTCAATCCAAGGGTTATGATACGTGCAGTGCATGCAGAAACTCCTCAATCCAAGGGCTATGATACGTGCAGTGCATGCAGAAACTCCTCAACCCAAGGGCTATGATACATGCAGTGCATGCAGAAACTCCTCAATCCAAGGGCTATGATACGTGCAGTGCATGCAGAAACTCCTCAATCCAAGGGTTATATGTGTAGTGCCTGCAGAAACTCCTCAATCCAAGGGCTATGATACGTGCAGTGCATGCAGAAACTCCTCAACCCAAGGGTTATATGTGTAGTGCATGCAAAAACTCCTCAATCCAAGGGTTATATGTGTAGTGCATGCAGAAACTCCTCAATCCAAGGGTTATATGTGTAGTGCATGCAGAAACTCCTCAATCCAAGGGCTATGATACGTGCAGTGCATGCAGTAACTCCTCAATCCAAGGGTTATGATATGTGTAGTGCATGCAGAAGACATAAAGACATAAAAGCCTCTTGGGCCCATCCGAGGTTGCACCCTTCCCCCCCCCCTCCACCAGTCTCGCTCCTTCACATCACCTTACTCTACCTGCATAAAAGAAGGCTAATCCCACAAGTATTTATGAACTAATCCCTTCTCTGTAAAGTATTTATCTAATCTAATTTTGAAGGAAGCAAGTGTCACTGCATCAGTGACATCCCCTGGTAGCATATTCCAATGTCCTACAACCCTTCTACTGAAAAATGACTGTCATAGCCTAGTCCTACTTTGTTTCATAATGAGTTTATGCTGATGACCTCTACCTCGATTTTCCCTATTGAACTCAAACATTCCCTTTAAATATCCAGAATGCTGACCATTTACAAATTTGAAGACTTCAATTAGATCTCCTCTCGCCTTATATATCTAAGTGAAAACATACCCAATTTCTTTCATCTATCTTCATAAGGTAAACTACCAAGACAATTAACCATTTTTGTTGCCTTTTTTGAACTCTTTCTAACAACCAGCAATCTTTCTCATATGTTGGAGACCAGGCTTGTACACAATACTCCAAATGTGGTCTAACATATGCACAATACAGTTTTGTTATTACCTTTTCACTCTTGTAGGAAACATTTCTGTTAATGGCCCCTAGGATTCTAAGTGCCTTTTTCCTAGCTTCTACAACCTGGTCTGATGCTGATAGTTTATTGTTTACCACGGCACCTAAATCTCTTTCCTTTTCAATCTGCTCCATTTTCTGCCCACCCATTTCATACCTATGTTTACTGCTAACCCGTCCAGCGTGCATAATCTTACATTTACTCAAATTGACTTTCATCTGCCATGCTTCAGACCACTCAACTAGCTTGTCCAGATCTGATTGAAAAACATCCTGATCATGTTTTCCTCTAATAATCCTGACAACTTTTAGATTGTCTGCAAATTTCAAGACTTTGCTGTCTATACTGTTCTCAATTGCATTCACAAATATTATCAAAAGCAATGGGCCCAGTACTGAGCCCTGTGGAACCCCACTGAGAACCTACTTCCATTGTGATTGGCACCCATTCAATATAACCCTTTGCTGGCGTCCTGAAAGCCACGTTTCAATCCAATCCAGAATCTTGCCCCTGATCCCATGAATTTTAAGTTGCAACCCCAGTCTTGTATGGGAGACTTTGTCAAATGCTTTACTGAAATCAAGAAAAGCTACATCTAGCTGTTTACCCTGATCAAAGCTGTCTGTTGCAACATCCAAAAACTCCAGAAGATTAGTTAAACAAGAACGGACCTTCCTAAAGCCATGCTGTGTATCCTTGATGAGTTCATTTTGCTCCAAGAATTCAACAATCTTATCTTTGATGATTCAAGCACCTTGCAGACTAATGAGGTCAGACTAACTGGTCTATAGTTTTCCTCTTTACCTCTATCTCCCTTTTTATGAATAGGAACATTTGCTCTTTTCCAATCAAGTGGAATTTTACTATCTGTGAGTGATTTAGACAATATTATGGCTAATGGAACTGACAACTCCCTTTCAGATTCTCTTAAAAGTCTAGCATGGATTTCATCAGGTCCTTCTGCCTTGTTAGGCCTTACTTTCTTTAGATATTCTAGAACAAGTTCACTACTTATGCCACCTAGCTCTCCTATAGTCTCCTCTGTCTCTGGCTCAGGCTGAAGTGCTGCAATACTACTCTGGTCCTCGATAGTAAAGACAGATTGGAACTGATCATTAAGCACTTCAACCATTTCACTGTCCTTGCTAACTAACACATCATCTACCTTAAATGGACCTATATTTTTGGAAACTGTACTGAACTTATACAAACTGAAGAACTTCTATCTGCATTACAATGTACACAATACTCCTAAATCAAGTTCCTTTGCCCTTTTTCTTAACTGAATTTCTTGCATTCAGAAGAACTGAACTTCAAAAAGCAGACTCCAAGAAGCAGACTTCCATAGGTTAACTTTAAGAAACATGATAGAACTGGAATTATATGCTCATTTGCGATTCTAGCTTGATTAAATCCAATTTATAAGCATTTACAATTTGGTTGTATTTTGGCCTTTGGGTCATTGACATGACCTCAGAGGTCACCTTATGATCTAGGACCTTAAAATCGGGTATCAATAGCTTTCCTCTTGTGACAAGCAACCAGGCCCCCAGGGTCCTAGGATTGTTTTGGAGCTAGGGTGCAGAGTGGAAAATTCTGACTAAAAATAAGCATAAAGGGTGGAAAATTCAACCCAAAACCATATGTAGGTACCAGGCTTTATCACCCAATTACATGCTCACAAGAATTAGTTATTACCCATACCAATCTTACTTGTCTTTGCCTCCAAAGGCAGTCCCTATCATTACATAAATAGTTATCAGGGTTCCAATTATCCAGGTAATTACACAATAAGGAGTGCCAAATTCCCAGTAAAACCCAGGAAAAGAGTGCAAAAATCAGATCCATAGGGTGTCATTTTCCACCCAAATTTCCCAATGCTAGGACACTGAACTGCAAGCAACATGCTAGTTTTAAATTGAAGCTCTAGCCCAATTAGGGGTGAAACGCTAGGGCCTAGGGGGTTGTACCAATCCCCCCACCCCTGCACATTCACACACTGATCGGGTGAGGGTTAAGGGCACCGCAGCTACTACGACTAGGCTATGTCGCCCATTTAGTGCATCAGAATAATTTACATTGATTATTAACATTTTTTGGCCCATCAGAATCATCTGAATCAACAAAAGCATGAAGTCTGGTATTTTGGGATGTCTGTCATTACAGATATTTAGGGTAGACAGCAGCAACCATGGACATGTCTCCTAACGCCAGACTGTTCATGCTACTGGTGATGCAGATGATACTGACCCACATCACCAATAGCATGAAAAGTCTGGCGTCAAGACTTAGGACATGTCAGGGTTATGTTTGCTTACCCTACCTTTACCCTACCTTACTAGGTGTCGGTGAGGCACCACAGAATGATGCAAAGTTGCACTGAGTACCTAGTGAGTACTGACACAATGACATGAGATGCAATAATTGACAACCCCAACCTAAGGTGTGTCAGTATAAACGTGTTGAAAATAAATCTACTAGTAGATGAATATCCACCACAAACAAAGGTTTGCCATTGCAAATATGATAATTCCCCCAATGCCTGCCCACTTTCAAATCCCGGCTTGACGCACATTGACATTGGGGACATCCAATTTGTAAGTCTTTGAGTTTGACAAATAGATCCTTGCCAGAGCTCCCAAAGTTGTAAAGATCCGGTCCTAAAGGCTAAGCAAGCCTCTAAATTCCGTGAATCGGTATGTAAGGTATTGCCAAGGCTGTATAAACCGGTATTGCTATCCTGCAAAATACCAACACGTGCAGCATGCGGCGGAAATGCCGCAGTGCCTTCAAAATCATTGTACTCCACCACAATCTGAAACAATCTGAAATATCCTCAAATATGCTAGGAAAAACTGTAGCTATAACAAGGATTAGCAGCTAGCAATCAATATATATATATATATATATATATATATATATATATATATATATATATATACATATATATATATATTCATTGATATATACAGTCTATGACAGTTGCACCCACCTGGCCGAATGCCGGGAACGTGACGCACAGAACATTACGGAAAAATTCTTCGAAGATATACAATATCATGACGTTATATTCTGTGTATTATTGCCATCATCGTGTGTGTGTGTGTTGTAAATTAAATTTTTCATAGTAATTTACTATTTTATTAATAGCTTGTATTCAGTTTTAGCTGAGTTCCTTGCGTGAGTTTAGAGTGATATGAATAAGTACCATTTCAAATATTATAACGTCATAATACGAATTCTTCTCCATCCTGCTCCATCATGTACTAATCTGGTAGCATATGGCAACTGCTTTTGCGGCGAGAGAGTCGTATCTGGCGCACAGTTTCGTGTTGTTGACGTGTGGTGAAGGGCTTCGACCGTTCATTTGTTTTGTTTAGTTGCATTTGGTTGTGCACTGCGTGGTTTTACTGAATTTTATTTGGTAGGTAAGTGCGTAAAAACCTGATTATTGAGGTTAAGTGTATTTTGTAGTCATCAGCATCTGATTGTTGCTGCATTTACCACCAGCAATCAATGGTTGTTGCGTTGATTTGAGTTTCTATAATTGTTCAATTCTCAATTACAATATACAATATATTCATTACATGATCAGCTTACATTTCTTGCTTCATTTAAGATCAAAGGCCTTTTGCACAAAACTTACGACTTAACGATTTACAGGGCCAGAGTAAATTTAAGGAACTGCCTATTATAGGCTAAGTTTAAGGTTAGGGTACAGGCATGGAAGGTCCCAAGGGACCTGAGGGAGCCTGCTCAGTTACTAGTATCTAGTGCTCATCAGAGTGTCAATCTGGATGGCCTAGTTCTGTACTGACGTCCTTCCCAGTGCTTGTCAAGTTTCTTCTTGAATGTGTTCACGTTTGGGGACATGGCCCTTGCAATTGGTCAAATCAGTCAGTAGGCTTGTTCCATAGAGGCCAGACTGCAAAGTATGGCACAGGAGTGGACGAGGCGCACCAGCCCATAGTGAAAATCCGCACCAGCCTGCACCACATAGGCCAGAAATCCGCACCAACAAGCACCACACAGGCGAGAAATGCGCATCAGTTCGCACCAGACCAGCCAGAAATCCACACCAGCCACCAACGATTTCGTGACCGATTTTCGTCCCGCATTTCTTCGTCGCGCATTTTTTCGTCCGCTGATTTTCGTCTGCCGTTTTTCGTCCGCGCATAAATTCGTGGCGCATTTTCGTCTCGCATTTCTTCGTGTCCGCAATTTTTCGTCCCGCATTTCTTCGAATCTGCAAAACTTCGTCTGCGCAAATATTCATTTCGCAGACCTTCGTCAGCGCTAATCTTCGTCTCGCATTTCTTCGTTCGCAAATCTTCGTCTCGCATTTCATCGTCCACAAGTATTCGTCTGCGCAACTTTTCGTCTACGCAACTTTTCGTCTCTGTGAGGTATCCGGACATATTTTCGTCCCGAATTTGTCGTCCGCAATTCTTCGTTTCGCATTTTTATTTTCCGCAATGTTCTGCCGGCATTTCGTCGAATCCTCAAAACAAATCGTCGCGGTCGCGGAATTTTCCGTCTGAAATCATCGTCTTGCATTTCTTCGTCTGAAAATTTTCGTCCGCAACTTTTCGCCTGCCCATTGCTTTCACAAATTTTCATCTTCACTATTCTTTTGTCAGCAACGTTGCTTTTCTTCGTCCACAAATATTCGTCTGCGCAATTCTTCGTCTACGCAACTTTTCGTCTACGTAACTTTTATTCTACGCAACTTTTCGTCTCTTTGCAGCAACGTTGTCAGCAACGTTGCTGACAAAGAACAGTGAGAAAAAAAAAATTGTGAAAGCAATGGGCATGCGAAAAGTTGCGGACGAAAATTTTCAGACTAAGCAATGCAAGACGGATGATTTGCGGACGGAAAATTCGGCGACCGCGATGATTTGTTTTGATAATTCGACGAAATGCCGGCAGAACATTTGCGGAAAAGAAAAATGCGAGACGAAGAATTGCGGACAAATAAAATGCGAGACGAAAATATGTCCGGATACCTCACAAAGACGAAAAGTTGCGTAGACGAAAGGTTGTGTTGACGAAAAGTTGCGTAGACGAAGACTTGCGCAGACGAATATTTGTGGACGAAAAAATGCGAGACGAAGATTTGCGAATGGAGATTAGCGCTGACGAAGATCTGCGAAATGAGTATTTGCGCAGATGAAGTTTTGCATATTCGAAGAAATGCTGGACGAAAAATTGCGGAAACTAAGAAATGCGAGACGAAAAAATGCGCCACGCAATTATGCGCGGACGAAAATCAGCGGACGAAAAAATGCGCGACGAAGAAATGCGCCACGAAAATATGTCCGGATACCGTCACCAACCCATTCAACTTATCCAGACAATGCGCTGCAAAGCCAGTGAAAAGGGCGCCGAAGTGAAACAGCCTCCAAAGTTGAAGCACACCACCCACATCACAAAAGATCTCGCCGTAATGGTAATCGTCTCGCAATTTACCGCCAATTTGTATTTTCGGCCAACATTTACAAATCAGATAATGAACGAGAGATTTTCGGAAATGCTTTAGATACTTTTACATTAAATATGAGACATTTTCCCATATAATGAGACATTTTGTAGAACAATCTAGAAATGAGTTTTTGTCTTCCATAAACCTCTAAATTTTAGTTCATCAAAATTCATGGTAAATACAATCAGTTGTGTGACAGCAGTGCTAATAAAAAACACGGTGATTTTAGATACATCTTTAGTGCATGGCGGTGCAGACTGGCGATTGTTGCCGCAGCACAGCATAGGTAGTAGGTACCGCACCATTACCAGTCCACGCCACACTTCACCAAATCCGCACCACACCGCACCGCACCGCAGAAATACGCACCGCACCGCAGGAATCCGCACCGCACCGCACCAAATCCGCACCAGCCAGGACGGGCCCGTACCAACGAGATCTCGTCGAAAATGACATACTTTGCAGTCTGGCATAGAGGGACCACTCTGATACAAAAGGAGTTCTGTCTCAGTTGTGTACAAACATGAGGCTGCTGAATGTTCAGAGTGTGACCACAAGTAGGCAGGGGATATTATCACAATGTTGTGTATTGTCACTTTGATTCACCTGCATGACGTAATGTAATGTATGAATGACGTAATGTCTATCCTGTGTGTAATGCTTTTGGGGTGCTGGCAAATGGCTACTTCCAGGCAAATAGTAAGCAAACTATTTACAAAAGATGTAAACAATTGACAGTCATGGTGTATGATTGTATGACACAAAATATGCATGCCATCAAAAGCTCCTGTTACAATTTACAAACCATAACTATGCAATCAATCCAAAAATAGGACTATGCTTTCACCTGTACTGTTGTGCTGGCACTAGTGACGTCACACTTATACTTACTTACTTATACTTATAAAGTGTGGAATTTAGAAAGGCCACTTGGCCTTACGGATCTAAACGATACTGAGCTCCTTAGTGAGATCCTCTCCCTCAGTCGTTGATGTGGATGGTGAACATGTCATGTGCCCAATGTTTGTCGAGTCTAGCTTTGAAAGCGTTGATGCTGGGGGCGTTGATCACTGAGGGCAGCAGCTGGTTGTTCCACTGGTTGATCATGCACACACTGAAGGCGTTTCATCGAACCCTGGAGACGGCCCTGGGATTCAGCAGCTTCCACTGGTGGCCATGGGTGGTACCAGTAGTTGCAGCAGCGAAGAACTTCGTCGCGTCGACATCAACTCCCTGCTGCAGAACCTGATACATCGTGATCATATCGCCACGGCGGCGACGATGATACAGCGACCGGCCGTGTGAGGACCCGTAGTCTCTCCACGTACGGGCGGTCACGGATGCTGGCGACCAGTCTTGTGGCTCGCCTCTGCACACGCTCGATGTGCTTCTGGTCTTCCCGGTTAAAGGGTCCCCAAACCGTATTGGCGTATTTGAGATGAGATCGAACGATCGCCTAGAACAGCAACAGCAGGGTGGTTTCGTCGATGACGCTGAAGGATCGATGGATGACTGCCAAGATGCGCGACGCCTTGGAGATGGCTGCAGCCGCCTGCTCTCGGAACTTCAGATGACAGTCCACGTGAACCTCCAGGTCTTTCTCTACTGATGTCTGGATCAGCTGGACGAACCACATGTGGTACACGTGGTTGACGTTGCGTCTTCCCAGGTGCAGGCCCTTGAACTTCTCGCGGTTGAAGGGAAGCTGGCACCGTTCTGACCACCCAGTGAGGGCGTCCAGGTCTCTCTGGAGAACTTGGATATCCGAGGCCTGGCTGACGCTCCTGTAGATCTTTGTATCGTCCGCGAACATCTTGACGGATGCCAGCACCTCTCCCGGCAGGTCGTTGACGAAAACGGCGAACAACAGCGGCCCCAACACGGTTCCCTGCAGAACCCCACTGCTAACCGCTGCCCAGTCCGATCTGGAGCCGTTGACGGTCACCCGCTGTTGTCGCCCGTTCAGGAACGCTTCCACCCAGTTCAGAAGCTTTCCGCAGACTCCGCAGGTGCGCAGTTTGAGGAGGAGACGCTGATGAGGCACAGAGTACTAAACTACTAAACTTGACTAAAATTTAAGTAGATCGCGTCGACTGGATTACCATGTTCAAGCATGCTGGTCCACTCAGCCATGATTTCGAGGAGCTGGGTGCAGCAGGATCTCTTATGTTGAAGCGATATGTCGCTAGACTCGCAGGATGCTTCTACCTTGACTTTGGGGCATTGGATTCTACGCAGTTTCATAAATTTAAATTTACAAAATAAAATTATTGCCCTATCTTTATTAGGTGAAATGTTATTTGTGAAAAACAGCTTTGCCAAAAAAATCGTCTGTTTGACCTTTGATGACTTCTGGAGCCTAAAATATTGACCTGAGATAAAATTTGAGGATATATTGGCAATTGAATTTGCAAGAGCCATCCAAAGCTTTTTGCTTTGGTTCCTACTTCCTAGCTATCATAGTTCCTGAGATATCTGGGAGTTTCTGGAGCGAAGTCCTAAAACTGGAAAATCTGGCCTTTGATGACCTCTGGTGACTTCAATATTGACCTGACATAAAACAGATTGATATACTTTCGATAGAGCTCGTCTCAAGCTGTCTAATGCTGTTTTCCGCATCGCTATGTTGTGTGGTTTTCAAGATCTTAGAGGGGGGGGGGGGGGGGAGGGGTTGAAATCAACCCCGCCGTTCGTGTTTGGCGCAGACCCCCGGCCGTGCGCGTGTTAACAATTGTTTAATGCAGTGCAGAAACACCACTAAACATTGGGAGAACAAATGGATTGAACTGTGTGGTGAAATACATTGGCTGGAAACATATCAAGCAGTTAATTCCTCAACTAGCTCTTCCTTCTATAGACCATTGCAGTGGCCACAAATACTCTTCTTTATAGAATGGGTGTGAAAGAGACAGATAGTTGTGAAAGATGTAAAAGGTGCCCTGAAGCATTACATCACAAGTGTTGGTGGACGGTGGTGCTCTATTGTGAACAATTTTTGGAGGATAATTGAAGATTGGCTGAACTCCAGACAGGCATACAGCCAAAAGCGGTTTGGGAGAAAACACATGCAATGTTAGGATTCCATGATAGGTAGGCTAGGTACTCTGGAGACATGCCATTAGTGTAGGGAAATATAATCCAACACTGGGCGGACTTAACCATGGGACATTTTGTTTCTTGAATGGCATGGCTTTCAAACTGAGAAACCTGCAGCATATATGCATTACTCATTTCCAATGTATTTTTTTAATGAAATGGGAACCGTTAAAGGGACATTGCCACCTTGCAGACCAATATGGAGTTTTTGGTGTGTTTCGGTCGATTAAGCGTGTCCGATTTCACCTGCAAAATTGTATTCCCGAAACTCCCCCCCCCATTAGATCAAAAAATACATTTGTACCACTCATGCTTGCCAAGCATTCGTAAAATTGGAGTCGCCACATCACTATTTATAATCACTTCTTTGCGGACTGTTATTTTCTTTTGAATGTTGCAAACTCAACATCACCATTCTGTCAGTGCACTTTAAAATTAAAAAAGAGTATGCAGTTAATTATATTTTCAACAACCTTAGCCTCTTGCATAATAAAACATCAATAATTGCTGTTTGGGACCGTAGTTCAGTTTCAGAAAAGTGGTTCCACGATATAAGTTCGCGGAACAAATTTTTCGCCAGCGGCGGAACACATTTTGTAATGCGTATACCAGGATTTTTTTTGGCGTAATTTTTTATACGCGTTTTTACACAACCTATTTTCATATATGCCAATATGTGCATATATTATGATGTGGGAAGTTGATGAATCGTCAGTCGTATTTCTTGTACAGATATGGTCTTGGCGTCAGTCGGGAACCGATACTACCCGGTCGTATGTTAAAAAGGTACCTTGCATCGTTGCGTATGCGTATATGGGAAACTGGGCTAAAGTCGCAGTCTAAAGTGCTGCCGTCTTTTGCATAACGTGTTTTTAGTGTCCCAGGGTTATCCATGGTCCCGTTGACGATGTTATCGGTGGCGGGGTTTTAACCTGAATACGCAAACACTTTTTTTGGGAGGTTTTAACAAGTTTTGTTAATTTTTGGAAACGCGTACCAGTTTTCCTTCCCTTAATCACTGCATAAATTTCGGATGTTGGGAATTTCGGATGTTGGGAATTTCGGATGTTGGGAATTTCGGATGTTGGGAATTTCGGATGTTGGGAATTTCGGATGTTGGGAATTTCGGATGTTGGGAATTTCGGATGTTGGGAATTTCGGATGTTGGGAATTTCGGATGTTGGGAATTTCGGATGTTGGGAATTTCGGATGTTGGGAATTTCGGATGTTGGGAATTTCGGATGTTGGGAATTTTGGATGTTGGGAATTTGGATGCTTCGCATCCCAATTCCGCCTTACGATTTTTTTAACAATTTGTGTCATGTCGCGTCACGTTCCGGCCATTGTTCGGAAAGTCAAGTCTCAGTCTATTGTTTATGCTCGTCAGCCATTTGCACCCGCAGACTAAACCAAATAATTATTTGCAGTCAAAGTTTTCACGGAACAAAACTTCCAAGTTCAGAAAAATGGAGAAACGGGCCACTTTTCTGACACTGTAGGAGTTATGTGACCTATACCTTATAACACAGATATACTTTTCAAGGTCAAGTCTCGGCGAATTCGTACGCTTCGGCTTTGGGCGGGCGCCAATACCACAGCCAAACTGGATGAGAGCGGCCATCATGAATCTAGTACTGAGGACAGCTGGCACCAACGTTTTGGAGTCAGAAATAAATACAAAATGCTTTGCCGATACACTGCTTTAGGTGCTGCAGGAGCAAGTTTGAGCTTGAGCATACATGATTGTTGATCCCCACCATTCATTAAGTTGCTTTTTAGAAATCCTCCGGAGGTGGCAATATCCCTTTAAAGCAGTTCCTACATTTGAATGTGCAGGGCTACAGCAGTTGATGGGGAGAGACAATCGAGCGGCGAGGTTGACCCAGGTCGTTTGTCAATGGAGACACATGGTAGTGTTCACATGGTAGGCACGGTGGAGACACATGGTAGTGTTCAGTGATAATTGTTATGTGTGTGTGGTGGTACGAAATGCGTATGTGTGCAATCGATAAACAATACAAAGTGAAAAAGATGTATTGAAAAAGATCAATACTCAGTTATCAGCACATACATACGCAAAGAAACTGATGGACAATTTCCTGTAAGAATGTGAACACTGGAGTGTGATAATTGTCCAAAAGTGAATTCTCACTAACCAGATGGTTTCTGAAAGTGTGTAGAGACAACTAGCAATAATAATTATCCATCGGATAATATCCAAATGCAAATATTATCCAGATACTGGATTTACCACTTAGTACAATGTGAAGCAGACCGTGTTGATTTGACCATGAGCCCATCTCAATGGCTCCCAGTGTGTTGAGGTGCCTGGTGAGCTCCTGGCTGAGTAGATGCTGAGTGGACTGCAGATTAGTAGGTGAAGAGGTGATCAGAGGTCATTTGCTGCCCATATCATCTCTATAGTGCAGTTGGAAAACAAACATGTATTAGGAATGTGGGACTTTGGATCAACATTTAGTGGACTTTTTCCTGACTGGCTCATTTCAGGGTACCTACCTATGACCAGGGCTGCGGAGTCGACATAATTTTAGCAACTCCGACTCCGGCCTGAAAAAATCTACTCAGACTCAGACTCCAACTCCGACTCCGGCCTATATCCGTTTTCCAACCGCATGCTAAGCAATATCTGCAATGCCATCTATTTTGTTTTTGTTCTTAACAGTATGGAGAACAATCCTCCGCCGCCCGAGCACGGGTGCGGCGTGCCGGCCGCGCGTCCAGCCCAGTCGCGCTCGCCTGCAGGCGGCGGAATAAAATGAAGATAACGTGAGGCCGGCACCACTGTATATATGTCTCGTCGAGACGCGCCCGACATTGCGCAGCACGACATACCTGGTTCACCACATGTCATTAAATTACATTGACCTGAGGTCAAATTATGAATTTGACTTAATTAACCTGGTCACCATGGTATGATTCGAATATCCTTGAGGAAATGACATTAATGATAGGGAACATTATTGCCCTATCTTCATCAGGCGTAAATCTACCGCTAGTTGAGTAAACTTTGCACTCGATTCATTTTCCACTCATTTTCTTTCGAAAGGGATGTAAAGTTAATGTCCCTAGGCCGACTATTATTCTACCGACCAAAGTAATCGCCAATTGCCAAAAAGTCGACTCCGACTCCGGCTCGGAGTCGGAGTCGATAAAATTGTAGCGACCCCGACTCCGACTCTGGCCAAAACTACCGACTCTGACCGACTCCGACTTCGACTCCGACTCCGCAGGCCTGCCTATGACAGAAACTTGGTAGCAGATATTCACCAAGTTGTGGGCTTAATGCTGTGTCAATCAGTGCCTCTAGCTGTCAAGATGAGACGATGATGTTGTTTTAGCTTTTGGGTCGACATCGTTCAGTCTGATGGTGTGTCCTGGGCCACTGCCTTGGTTCATGTCGGGAAATATTCCTCTTACTATAGGTACTATATTTACTTTAGCAGCACTTACTATACTGTAATAGATCCGCCCCTGTAGCTCAGTCGGGAGAGCGCTGGGCTTTTGACCTCACCCGGTGGTGGCAGCCCGGGTTCGAGCCGCTTCGACGCTCGCTATTTGCCCCTGACTGGCATTACCTGCGGACGGTGGTAGCGGTCGCATTCAAGGTCAGGTGACGTCAAAGGGCGGGGTGGACCGTGTCTAGGTATGTCGGGCACGTACAACTTTCGCTTCTAAATTCTGCCGGACGCCAGGAATTGCTTGATCGGGTGTTGGGGTCAGGGCCTGCGCAACAAGCTATGCTTAGCGCGCGGGCTGATCTCGGAAATCCATCCATTCAAAACATTTGGACTACAAAATAAACTGTTCATGCTATATCAGGTACCTACTTAGCACTTACTATGCCAGGTAAATTGGTATCGTCCCCATGTGAGCAAATTGTCACTGGGGTTAATCCCAGCAAGTATGTGATTATGACTGTCCAATCCATCTAGTAGCTATCCAATCCATCCAGTAGCTATCCAATCCATCCAGTAGCTATACAATCCATCTAGTAGCTATACAATCCATCCAGTAGCTATCCAATCCATCCAGTAGCTATCCAATCCATCCTGTAGCTATACAATCCATCCAGTAGCTATACAATCCTTCCAGTAGCTATCCAATCCATCCAGTTCCAGTCCATCCAGTAGCTATCAGTGAATTGTGCTCAACATATTTTAGTGGAAACTTGTATTGATGGGGGTAATGTGGCATAACTTTTTATATCCATAGTTTTGTCACTCCCAACACATCGATTTCAATCACACTGCTGCGCTGGTACACCAAATGCATCTACAAAGCTAGGCAAGTTCTTGCAAATATGTTTGTTCTCTTGTTTACCTACCTCACTTAAATTATGACTGTTTTGGACAACTCGCTTATTAATCTCTGCTATCAATCCAGTGCTTCATTTAGTTCACATTTACTTTTTTTCTTCTTTTTTTTGCAAGTTTTCTTGACTGAAAAGACTCCAGCCGAATATATTTAAAATAATTATAAACAGCATCCTATCAAATGACATGTAACAACATTCACAACAAGGCAAACAACACTCGACATATAATTATCAACCCTCCCCCACATGCGCTACAGTTTCAACTTAGAGCTTAGAGCTTGGTCCGTCCTGCCCACTGTCAACGTCCTGAGGCAGCGGCAGCGCGTTAACCGGCCGGCTCTGCCCAGAGTAGCTCTGCCGCTCTCGCCGGTACACAGCGTTGTCCCGGTCCACGGCAGCCCGCAGCGGGCCGGGCAGCGCCGTCAGCGCAGGCGGCCGCCCACCGGCCGCCCCCCCCCCCCCCCAGCCTGTACAGCAGTGTGTAGGCGGCATCAGAAGATTGCCGTGGTCGGCCAAGCGCGGCCGCCGCTATCACTGGCGTCGCTGAGGTATCGTCCAGCCGCCACCAGCCGCCGTCAACGCCGTCCAGGCCGGCCCCGTCGCCACCGCAGGACGCGCGGCAAAACGAAAAGTAATGACCGGCGTCCATCGAGTGACCGGCGTGTACGATGATTGCATATAGGCTATACTGGGCGGGTTGCTGGCCGGCCAGCGACACGGCCAGACGCTCAGTCAGGCCCACCGGCGCCAGCACCTTCCGCAGCGCGCCGGTCCGCCGGTCGAACTCAAACCGTACCAGCGAGACGACCAGGTGCGGCGGTGGTGTCAGCAGACGCAGCTGGCGGTCGGCGTCCTGCAAGCAGGCGCACCTGGCGCAGTGGTACTGGTTCTCGCCACAGAGACGCTCCGGAGCCAAGTACAGCCGCAGCAGATCCGACACTGTCATGTTCGTCGTCATGTTCGCCGTGGCCACTGTCATGTTCGCCGTGGCCACCGCTGTCAGCGGCCTGGTGAGCGCCTCAGGCAGCGCCAGGTGCAGGTCCGTCACGCGGTCCACGTGGCGCGACACGGAGCCGCACGTGCAGCACGTATAGGTGGTCTCGGCGTGGCCGGTCAGCAACCGACGTACCAGACCGGCGGCCGGCTCGGTAGGCTCCCCGGGTGGCTCTTCAACCCCGCCGTCCGCAGTACCGGCATCACCAATGTCACCAGTCCCTGGCTCATGACTAGCATCACCAGTCTCAACACCAACACTGTCAATAATTCGACCCACCCTTGCAGGATCAGTCCCCGTTTCACCAGTGTCACCAGTGCTGGTGGGCCGTCCATCACGGCCGTCAGCACCAGCCGGCTGAGCGCTGTCGGTGGCGGCCGCGGAGCCACCTGCCAAACTACCTCCATCGACCTCGACCATCACCACATCATCGCTAACCAGGTCCAAGAGCGGCACCAGCGGTGGTCCGCCGTGAGCCGGGCCGGTATCGCAGGAGCGGTGCCGGCACCGGGGCCGCGGCCGGCCCGCCACCGCCGCCAGACCCGGCACGCTAGTGTCGTCCTTAGCGCGGGGAGCGGTGGCAGACCGGGCCGGCAGCGGGACGGTGGCCGGAGCGGACGGTACGGCGGGTGATGCAGGGGCTCGCTCCTCCTCGTGTATCGCATCCAGCAGGTACCTGAGGAACTCCGAGCAGTCGTGCTGGCGTCCCCACTCGAACCAAGGCGGCAGGGCGGCCCGCTGGAACTCGGCCGGGCTGTAGGCGGGCAGCTCTGAGAAGGCCAAGAAGGCGAACACCCGCTGCAGGGCAGCCAGGTGGGGTCGGGAGGGAGACGGCCGGGTGGCCAACACCTCACTGCACATCTGGTCAGAGTGGAACAGCGCCTGTAGGACCGCGTTCATGAAGCAGGTGTTGCCGAGGTTAACGAGGCCCCGGCGCCGCTGGTCCGCCGTGCCGCCCGGTACCGCCGCCTCTGAGGCCGGTGAGAGCGGGAGCGGGACGGACGGTTCTCCGGCGGACGGCTCTCCGGCGGGCGGCTCAGGCCGGGACTGGGGGGAGGGGTCTGTCCAGGCTGACGATACCAGCAGGCTGGCCATGACGGTCGGCGGCTGCGGCGGCCGGCCCTTCGAGACATGCATCTGTTTCTCCTCCTGTTGCTTCTCCATATGTTGCTGCTTCGTCTGCTGCTGGTAAAGTGGATAGTGGTGCTGACCGATAGACGTTGCCTTGACGTTAGACAAGGCAACTGATGCTGACTGGCCTCCAGCTGTGGCGAGCACTGATGTGGCGTTTCCCCGTGTGATGGCGATGGAGAACCGTTGCCACAACCAGGCAGTCTCTCGGCGTTCGCCCGAGACGGTGACAATCCGTGCCCCAAGTTGTTTGTTAAATGCCTTAGTGGAGGGGCCGCAAGTACCACCAGTTTCAAAGGCTACTGGCTCAAACTGGAAGCGATGCGTGAAACCCGCGTACTTTCGGCACTTCCTTTGTTCGGCGTCCCTTGCGGCAGCTCCGGCAGATGCGGCGGTGGAAGGTATGTGAGATTCAGCATACGTATTGACGCAGGTAGCGTCCCATAGTAGGCTGATCCCTCTTGAGTACGGGTAGACCGTCATTCCATCAGGCCTCTTGCCATCGCCTCGGTCGACTCCGGTCGGCTCCAGGATGGATGGGATCCCAGCGGACAGCAGGACACGCCTTACGATGTCGTTCAGTGCTGTGTGTCGGGGATGTCTTCCAGCACTGAGGCGGCATGTCAAGGCGTGATAGCCCTTGCTGTCCACGGGGGCACCGCATCTACATCGATGAGGAATGCATACGTCTGCTCCAATTCTCAACGCTATAGTGATTCGCAGCGTCTCGTCCAATAGTGTGCCGAAGTTGGCTGATGGTATGGCGTGCATCCAGGCGCCACTCTCAGGTGTGCCAGCGCTTAGCAGTCGTGCTCGGACGAGCTGATTCGCCTCCGAGAGCATGGAGTCTCGATGACGCTCAGCGATGGTGGAGTCCCACGTCCGCTGTTGGCGTTTGGCGTCCCCTTGTGGTACTTCTGAGTCGCCGGCCACAACTTGCCAGTCCTCAACTGCCACCGCACACTCACGCACAACACTGGGGCTTAGGTGTGCAGGCAGCATGGAGCAGATGAGCTGATGGCAGGAGTGTAGAGAAGCCACGTAGCTGGGCAGAGCTACATCCACTAAGCGGCGGAGCCCGAGGCCTCCGTATCTTGTTGGCAGGACGGCTTGGTTCCAACTACCATCATCGAATCTCACGTTGGCTATGGCGATGAGCGCCGACTTGAGTGAGTCGTCCAGTGGCTGTAGAACTTCTGGCTGGCGATAGAGGGGCCCAGCTCTCAGCAGGTACTGGAGCTTTGGTAGCCACAGGCTGTTTCTTAGGAGGAAGAAGGCTGAGTGGGCGTCCAGGTGCTGAAGCCGCTCCAACATTAGCTCCTTTTTGTTGTGAGTATTGTATGCATTTAGTTACTGTGATGATGTTATATTTTCAGATAGCCTAACCATGGATGAAGAGGCTGAAACATACAAGCTTTGGAAATGCAGAAAGACTGTGATGCAGGTAAGTGGGGTTATGGGGTTATGTGGGCTTATGTGGGGTTATGCAGGTAAGTGGGGGTATGCGTGCTGATAGAAACACTATGCTCCGCAAAGGATTTTTTCTTCATATTGCACCAGCCTTTTCTCCTTGAGTGTAACACTGTAACATGCCATGATGCTTTCATGTCCTTTCTCACCTCACCACTTTTTGGGGAGTCACCAACCCAATGGCCATTGGGGAGTTAACCAGTTATACATATTACAAGCTATGATGCTAATCTCCAAAGAAGGTTAGTAGCTTTTAGTGACCATACTCTTGCTTGGCTTTGGCTTGGTGCCTTAGTAACCAAACCATTTGCCTCATGCTATTTAAGGAACAAGGTATTGTTCACTGTTCATGTTACCATGTGCAGTGTCATGCATTGCTAATCTGTCTGCTTTGTTTCATCCTGTCAGCTCTGCCATGACCGTGGATACCTGGTGACACAAGATGAGTTGGATCAGACCCTGGACCAGTTCAAGGAGCAGTTCGGAGACAAGCCCAGGTATCGACTGGGGGACAGACAACTTAGTGGCCGGGTGGAAAACAATTTATAGAACTTTGTGGCAAAAAGCTTGCATCTGAGTTGCATATTTTAAACTTGCAGCGTGATCCAGTGTCTCCTCGACTCCTTACATTAATATCAGATCCATTTCTGGCCACCAGCCGCTGGTTATTCCAGTCAAGATCAGATATAGAGGGCGCTCAAGCGACCCCAGCTTGCTTTGCCAGCTTGGGCGAGTTTCGTCCTGACGGTCTACCAACTGAGCTACATGGGCTAGCACCCAAGTTTGTCTCCCCATGTTAATGGTACGTAGTACAGTGGATAGTCGGGTGTTAATATGTCATGTGAATGGTCGAGGATGCTCGACTATGTGTGTAACTGACCCGTCTGATGACCTGTCTGTTTGTAACTGACCCGTCTGATGACCTGTCTGTGTGTAACTGACCCGTCTGATGACCTGTCTGTGTGTAACTGACCCGTCTGATGACCTGTCTGTTTGTAACTGACCCGTCTGATGACCTGTCTGTTTGACCTTTCAGCGAGAGAAGACCGGCTCGCAGTGATCTGATCATCCTCGTGGCTCATACCGATGACCCGACAGGTAAGCAACTGTTCGGCGTTTATTACACTCCGGGAAATCAGTTTTGCTGAAGCAGGCATACTGCACCCGAATGAGATTTTGTAATTCAGAAGACAATCCTTGAAATGAAAGAGTGAGAAACGCAGAGAATTTGTGTGGAGTTTCACCTTTGTATTGGTTTTGAACTGAGATAGCGATTATCTTTGGCCGTTATTGAAATGTCTAAATTATTAAAGGAAATAGTTCACCTTGGAAATTTTTTACCCAACACGATTTGATTACATTTTTTAATACAATTTATTTTTAGATAGTCAAAAATGGCCTTATATCGCGCCGATTCAGGACAGAAGGCCGTACATTTTTATTGTTTATCAAAACTATATGCATACTCTCTGAGTCAGAGTCCTGACGTCACGCGAATGTAAACAATTGTTCAGCCAATCAGATTCGAAAGTGGTCGCGTAAAGATAGACTCGCATTGGAGATGTGCCAACCGGCGGCCGGCGATCGCTTGCTAGCACCAGCTGCAAGCTGTTTGGCTGATGGTATAGCCTCTGCCTGGTCTATAACCAGTACAACATTGTTTCGCCAGCACCGCATTCCTTCGCCAAAAACTCAAATATATTCGGCTGGAGAGTCTTTTCAGTCAAGAAAACATGCAGATAGGGGTTTCCCAACACGGGCTACAAAACTGCTATCTCAGTTTAAAACTAATGTTGAAGGTGAACTATTTCCTTCAAGGTAATTTTTCCCAAAACTTATCCGTTTTTAAGCAATTTAATTTCGAATTTGCAAAAGGGGGTCTCTGCAAGTCCCGCCGCTGATTGGCTGACAGCCACTTCAAGATTGTTGGTCCTTGAAGTCAGACGACCTGTATTCATCGAACCTTAGCTGGATTACCGAGTACGAAGTAAACAGCGGCCAACGCGATAGGTTGCGGTCCAAGTTGAAGTTGTTCACGCTGTTTGAAGTCTCAAGGTGCGATCGGCAACACAACGAATTCGCTCTCCGACGAATCCAACGAATTCGTTCTCCGACGAATTCGCAGTCTCTTGCGTTCTGGAACAGCAACAATTATCCGCCGGTTTTGTCACTGCTGCGCCGTGTCATGGTTTGTGTGGTTATTTTACTTGTCAGAAATCACGGTATTTTGAACTTTGTCAGAAATGATGCTCATTGTTCAGTGGTAGAGACAGGATATGTCATATTCTCTTTTCCTAATGTTTGATGATCATTGGTCATTTTATCGGACTTTCAAAAGAAATTAGCCCTCCCGACGACTGGTTTGGAAATTCGTGCTCCGACTGAGCGAATTTGTCGGGCGAATTCGTTCGTTTGCAGATTCGTCGTGTTGCCGAACACGAACTGAGCGAATATTCAGTGCGGACGAATCAACGACGAATTCGTCGTGATAACTGCGAACTCGTCGTGTTGCCGATCGCACCCTCAGTTATGGATTGATTGTTTTTAAAATAAATATTTAGCTATCGCAATGCCTCGCACTCGTCATTGTGTTCTCTGCGTGAGAAGACACAGTTCCACAATGTTTGTATTTAAGTCGCCAGAATTGTCTGAAACGATTGTGCTGCCAAAAGTTTTTTTTCTATAGCTCTATAGCTCAATAATGACGTCATCCCAAATAATAATAAAACATTGTATAAAGTTAAGTGACTTCGAGATAAAATAAAATATCGCCATCGTTTTCAGCAGCACTTACTTCATATTTTCGACTACAACCAGCGTATATTTGACAACTTTCAGAGGGGTGAAACATTCCCTTTAAAGGTAAATAGATATTTTATGGAGAGAAAAAAATGGATTGCTTGTAACCTGACAATATTATAAAGTTGCCTCTTTAGGTCACAAGAAACTACTTGACTCAGATAGTGATCGATATGTGGATGTTGCATTTTGGTCTTGCAAGCATAGTTTATCTATTGATACAGGGAATGTCGCCCTGGGGATTACCCCTCCATGACGTGTACGCAGCCCATCAGACGTCCAGCGTTCACGTGCCCATGACATCTAAATTGTATACATCTCCACAGACCAGATGTTCGTATTCTTCCCCGACGACGCCAAGATCGGCATCAAGACGATCAAGACGTACTGCCAGCGGATGCAGCAGGAGAACATCTCGCGAGCGGTGATCGTGGTACAGGCCGGCATGACGCCCTCCGCCAAACAGGTGATGGTCGCACAGCAGTACCACTGTGTGGGAGTCGCACAGTACAGTCAGGGTAACACAGGACACTGCACTGGCCGCAGATGATGGTTGCACTGCAGTTAACGACTGGGGGTGTCGCAGTGCATACAGGGTGGCGTGGGGCACGATGCTGGCCACTCTGTAGGTTAAGTGGTCCTGTGGTGCTTATTTCGTATACAGGTACTGACAGTAATGCTATTGTCGTGATGCGTAGTCATCATATTCCGAATATCGTGGCTTGAATTGGTGCAAATGAATTAGTACTGAATATCAACGATTTCAGTTTCCTTGACCAACATTGCCGCGAAAATAGTACGTGTTGCGATAACGTTTCTATTTACCATGTGTTATAGGAATCATTCCGTAATCTGGCATTCGTCGCTAGTCGTTATTCCAGCTGCCCCATTTTACAGCCTCCCAGTCGTGATTACTCCATCTGACTCTGGTTCTGACTCCGATTCTGGCTCCTTCTGACTGTCCATCTCCTGCTCCAGTCGCTGGTGGACATGGCGCCCAAGTACATCCTGGAGCAGTTCATGGAGGCTGAGCTGCTGATCAACCTGACGGAGCACGAGCTGGTGCCCGAGCACGTGGTGCTCACCCCAGAGGAGAAACAGGAGCTGCTGACTCGATACCGGCTCAAGGAGAATCAGCTGCCGCGCATCCAGAGTGGAGACCCTGTGGCCAGATACTTTGGACTGCGCAGAGGACAGGTGAGATTGTCCGGGTCAGAGTGGAGACCCGGTGGCCAGATACTTTGGACTGCGCAGAGGACAGGTGAGATTGTCCGGGTCAGAGTGGAGACCCGGTGGCCAGATACTTTGGACTGCGCAGAGGACAGGTGAGATTGTCCGGGTCAGAGTGGAGACCCGGTGGCCAGATACTTTGGACTGCGCAGAGGACAGGTGAGATTGTCCGGGTCAGAGTGGAGACCCTGTGGCCAGATACTTTGGACTGCGCAGAGGACAGGTGAGGTTGTCCGGGTCAGAGTGGAGACCCGGTGGCCAGATACTTCGGACTGCGCAGAGGACAGGTGAGATTGTCCGGGTCAGAGTGGAGACCCGGTGGCCAGATACTTTGGACTGCGCAGAGGACAGGTGAGGTTGTCGGGGTCAGAGTGGAGACCCGGTGGCCAGATACTTTGGACTGCGCAGAGGACAGGTGAGATTGTCCGGGTCAGAGTGGAGACCCGGTGGCCAGATACTTTGGACTGCGCAGAGGACAGGTGAGATTGTCCGGGTCAGAGTGGAGACCCGGTGGCCAGATACGTTGGACTGCGCAGAGGACAGGTGAGATTGTCCGGGTCAGAGTGGAGACCCGGTGGCCAGATACTTTAGACTGCGCAGAGAACAGGTGAGATTGTCCGGGTCAGAGTGGAGACCCGGTGGCCAGATACTTTGGACTGCGCAGAGGACAGGTGAGATTGTCCGGGTCAGAGTGAAGACCCGGTGGCCAGATACTTTGGACTGCGCAGAGGACAGGTGAGATTGTCCGGGTCAGAGTGGAGACCCGGTGGCCAGATACTTTGGACTGCGTAGAGGACAGGTGAGGTTGTCCGGGTCAGAGTGGAGACCCGGTGGCCAGATACTTTGGACTGCGCAGAGGACAGGTGAGATTGTCCGGGAGGATGTGTGTTTAGTAGTCGCTGCGCTCATAAACCTCATCATCGTCAGGTTGTGTGTCTGTGATTGCTAAGTGTAATGCAGACTTGTGGTGTCATTAAGACGCTTAACGACTTTGGAAGGTATTTCATATCACTGTTGCAAAATTCATTAATTCGTGCATTTTGCCATTTGTTTTCAATTTTCACCAAAAAACACGTGCCAAGTTGGTCAAGTTGGTTATTTTCCCATACAAACACGTCCTATACCAAATATTCGTATGCTGAAACATTCCCCTCATATTCTGTTGGTTGTTCCAAATTGTTTACGTATTGCCCACTGCCCATGCAACTTGCCTTTGTGTTAGACTTCGCAAGTATGACTTTTGATTGTGTTGTCCATACCTTAATCGACTTAGTTCTGTGATTCGTGTCAGCTGTGGTCTGTGTGAGGGATTAGTGCGGCTGATCGTGACGGCGGTGTTCCGTGTCCTCCTCGCAGGTGTGTACAGTGTGCCTGTGTTGTGGTCTGTGTGAGGGATTAGTGCGGCTGCGCGTGACGGCGGTGTCCCGTGTCCTCCTCGCAGGTGTGTACAGTGTGCCTGTGTTGTGGTCTGTGTGAGGGATTAGTGCGGCTGCGCGTGACGGCGGTGTCCCGTGTCCTCCTCGCAGGTGTGTACAGTGTGCCTGTGTCAGCTGTGGTCTGTGTGAGGGATTAGTGCGGCTGCGCGTGACGGCGGTGTCCCGTGTCCTCCTCGCAGGTGTGTACAGTGTGCCTGTGTTGTGGTCTGTGTGAGGGATTAGTGCGGCTGATCTTGACGGCGGTGTTCCGTGTCCTCCTCGCAGGTGTGTACAGTGTCAGCTGTGTTGTGGTCTGTGTGAGGGATTAGTGCGGCTGATCGTGACGGCGGTGTCCCGTGTCCTCCTCGCAGGTGTGTACAGTGTGCCTGTGTTGTGGTCTGTGTGAGGGATTAGTGCGGCTGCGCGTGACGGCGGTGTCCCGTGTCCTCCTCGCAGGTGTGTACAGTGTGCCTGTGTTGTGGTCTGTGTGAGGGATTAGTGCGGCTGATCGTGACGGCGGTGTTCCGTGTCCTCCTCGCAGGTGTGTACAGTGTGCCTGTGTTGTGGTCTGTGTGAGGGATTAGTGCGGCTGCGCGTGACGGCGGTGTCCCGTGTCCTCCTCGCAGGTGTGTACAGTGTGCCTGTGTTGTGGTCTGTGTGAGGGATTAGTGCGGCTGCGCGTGACGGCGGTGTTCCGTGTCCTCCTCGCAGGTGACTAAGATCATCCGTCGGTCGGAGACTGCTGGTCGATATGTGTCATACCGGCTAGTCTGCTGACGACTCCACCGCTCTCTGGCGCCCGGCGTCCCCTCCGAGCGCGTGCCGTTCCCTGGTGAGCGCCATTTCAGTCGGCACCGCTTGTGCTCCACTTGGCAGAAGCAGCGCTTCGCTCCGCGCGGTATGTTGGAAGGGTTCGGAGGGCTCAAACTACGGGAGATGCACCATTGGAAAGCTGAGTTCACGCGGAATTCAGCGATGTAAATTTTTCAAAAATCTGTCGAGGTTTTTTATCGACATTTTGTCCGAATTCGCACCCCTTTCGTTTGGCCAGGGCTATCGCGTATGGTATGGCGAAAATGCCGACCAATGGCATGTCTACCGATTCGTCATGCTCTGCACGATAAGGTCTCATAGAATGCAAAGCCATTTGATGGTTTGGTTGGTTGCACGGCTGCATCAAAGCCAAGCGCTCCCGGTGCCGGCACTAAGGCGCACTCCCGCCCGCGCCTCACACGCAGAATCGCCCCTCGCGACACGCGAGCTGAGCACTGCGCGCCGCCGGCCCGGCTTACGGAGCGGGCCCTCGCCCATTCACGGAGAAACGGTGCTTCGCATGTTGAAAACCCTAGCTCTGTCCACTAGCTCAACTATTGAAGGAGATCGTGACACATTTCCAGCCACCTCCGATCAGTACAAATGGTCCTTAGACAATTGTATGCACCATATTTGCCATACGCAGCCTCTGACCGGGACTGGGCGCCGGCCCGGCACGGCCAACTTCGAGGCTGTACACGATGTGATGTCAGAGGCCATAACGCGGCCGCCGCCGGTCATGACCTGACCCTGACCGGCCAGCCGGTCGGCGGCGGCCGCGCTGTGGCCTCTGACGTCACATCGTGTACAGCCTCGAAGTTGGCCGTGCCGGGCCGGCGGCCAGTCCCGGTCAGAGGCTACCTTTGGCAAATATGGTGAATACAATTGTCTAAAAGTACAATTTGCAGCGATCGGAGGTGGCTGGGAATTTGTCACGATCTCGTTGAATAGCTGAGCTAGTGGACAGAGCTAGGTTTTTCAACATGCGATGCACCGTTTGTCCGTGACTGGCCGAGGGCCCGCTCTGTAAGCCGGGTCGGCGGCGCGAAGTGATCAGCTCGCGTGTCGCGAGGGGCGATTCTGCGTGTGAGGCGCAGGCGGGAGTGCGCAGTAGTGCCGACACTGGGAGCGCTTGGCTTTGATGCAGCCGTGCAACCAACCAAACCATCTAATGGCTTTCCATTCTATGAGAACTTATCGTACAGAGCATGACGAATCGGTAGACATGCCATTGGTCGGCATTTTCGCGATAGCCCTGGCCAAACGAAAGGGGTGCGAATTCGGACAAAATATCGATTTAAAAAATGACAGATTTGTGGAAAAATTTACATCGCTTAATTCTGCGTGAGCTGAGCTTTCCAATGGTGCATCTCCCGTAGTTTGAGCCCTCCGAACCCTTCCAACGAACCGTGTCCGCAGCCGCACCCCGCTGCGGTTACAGATGTCTAGCGGCGACGTAGATAAGCTGCAGTTGGGCTGTCTGCCGTGTGATGGCGCTCGGAGCGTGCTGCTATCTGGACGTGATATGCATGCAGGGTGCCATGATTCCACGAGGCGTTGGAGTGTCCGGTGTGTTGGAGTTGAGGGGGTTAGGTCCAGCTCGGCGCTGTGGCTTGTCTGGGATCGGTGGTTTGCGAGTAGCAGACTTCCCGATGTCTGCGCCCATCTCATAAGCGCGGTGTCTTGTCTGTGTCATCAAATGCATTGTACCTATCGTCGGCGTGTGTTTGTGAGAGTTTCGGACAGCATCGCCGAGAGAGCGGTGTTAAAGCGGACGTCGTTGGAAGGCAATGCGAGCACAAAACAGCATCGACACATGAGTGGAGGATTCGTTAGAATTTGAACTAAGAAAGTTGGGACTTGGGGCACGTATTCTAGATTCGCATTATGTTGAGTAACCATAGTGTGGGAAATCTTTTCACTGAAAAGATTCAACACACATCCGATTCATTTGAAAGTAGTCGGATTTCGTTCAGACAAAACATACATATATATATATATATATATATATATATATATATATATATATATATATATATATATATATATATATATATATATATATATATATATATATATATATATATATATATATATATATATATAATATATATATATATATATATATATATATATATATATATATATATATATATATATATATATATATATATATATATATATATATATATATATATATATATATATATATATATATATATATATATATATATATATATATATATATATATATATATATATATATATATATATATATATATATATATATATATATATATAATATATATATATATATATAATATATATATATATATATATATATATATATATATATATATATATATATATATATATATATATATATATATATATATATATATATATATATGTATATATATATATATATATATATATATATATATATATATATATATATATATATATATATATATATATATATATATATATATATATATATATTTATATATTTATATATTTATATATATATATATATATATATATATATATATATATATATATATATATATATATATATATATATATATATATATATATATATATATATATATATATATATATATATATATATATATATATATATATATATATATATATATATATATATATATATATATATATATATATATATATATATATATATATATATATATATATATATATATATATATATATATATATATATATATATATATATATATATATATATATATATATATATATATATATATATATATATATATATATATATATATATATATATATATATATATATATATATATATATATATATATATATATATATATATATATATATATATATATATATATATATATATATATATATATATATATATATATATATATATATATATATATATATATATATATATATATATATATATATATATATATATATATATATATATATATATATATACATATACATATACACGTATATACGTATATACGTATATACGTATATACGTATATACGTATATACGTATATACGTATATACGTATATACTTATATACGTATATACGTATATACGTATATACGTATATACGTATATACGTATATACGTATATACGTATATACGTATATACGTATATACGTATATACGTATATACGTATATACGTATATACGTATATACGTATATACGTATATACGTATATACGTATATACGTATATACGTATATACGTATATACGTATATACGTATATACGTATATACGTATATACGTATATACGTATATACGTATATACGTATATACGTATATACGTATATACGTATATACGTATATACGTATATACGTATATACGTATGTACGTATGTACGTATGTACGTATGTACGTATGTACGTATGTACGTATGTACGTATGTACGTATATACGTATATACGTATATACGTATATACGTATATACGTATATACGTATATACGTATATACGTATATACGTATATACGTATATACGTATATACGTATATACGTATATACGTATATACGTATATACGTATATACGTATATACGTATATACGTATATACGTATATACGTATATACGTATATACGTATATACGTATATACGTATATACGTATATACGTATATACGTATATACGTATATACGTATATACGTATATACGTATATACGTATATACGTATATACGTATATACGTATATACGTATTTATATTTACGTATTTATATACGTATATATATAAATACGTATATTTACGTATTTATATACGTATATACGTATTTATGTATATATGTATATATGTAATACATATATATATATATATATGTATATATGTAATACATATATATATATATATATATATATATATATATATATATATATATATATATATATATATATATATATATATATATATATATATATATATATATATATATATATATATATATATATATATATATATATATATATATATATATATATATATATATATATATATATATATATATATATATATATATATATATATATATATATATATATATATATATATATATATATATATATATATATATATATATATATATATATATCTATCTATCTATCTATCTATCTATCTATCTATCTATCTATCTATCTATCTATCTATCTATCTATCTATCTATCTATCTATCTATCTATCTATCTATCTATCTATCTATCTATCTATCTATCTATCTATCTATCTATCTATCTATCTATCTATCTATCTATCTATCTATCTATCTATCTATCTATCTATCTATCTATCTATCTATCTATCTATCTATCTATCTATCTATCTATCTATCTATCTATCTATCTATCTATAGATAGATAGATAGATAGATAGATAGATAGATAGATAGATAGATAGATAGATAGATAGATAGATAGATAGATAGATAGATAGATAGATAGATAGATAGATAGATAGATAGATAGATAGATAGATAGATAGATAGATAGATAGATAGATAGATAGATAGATAGATAGATAGATAGATAGATAGATAGATAGATAGATAGATAGATAGATAGATAGATAGATAGATAGATAGATAGATAGATAGATAGATAGATAGATAGATAGATAGATAGATAGATAGATAGATAGATAGATAGATAGATAGATAGATAGATAGATAGATAGATAGATAGATAGATAGATAGATAGATAGATAGATAGATAGATAGATAGATAGATAGATAGATAGATAGATAGATAGATAGATAGATAGATAGATAGATAGATAGATAGATAGATAGATAGATAGATAGATAGATAGATAGATAGATAGATAGATAGATAGATAGATAGATAGATAGATAGATAGATAGATAGATAGATAGATAGATAGATAGATAGATAGATAGATAGATAGATAGATAGATAGATAGATAGATAGATAGATAGATAGATAGATAGATAGATAGATAGATAGATAGATAGATAGATAGATAGATAGATAGATAGATAGATAGATAGATAGATAGATAGATAGATAGATAGATAGATAGATAGATAGATAGATAGATAGATAGATAGATAGATAGATAGATAGATAGATAGATAGATAGATAGATAGATAGATAGATAGATAGATAGATAGATAGATAGATAGATAGATAGATAGATAGATAGATAGATAGATAGATAGATAGATAGATAGATAGATAGATAGATAGATAGATAGATAGAGATAGATAGATAGATAGATAGATATAGATCGATAGATAGATAGATAGATAGATAGATAGATAGATAGATAGATAGATAGATAGATAGATAGATAGATAGATAGATAGCTAGATAGCTAGATAGCTAGATAGCTAGATAGCTAGATAGATATAGATAGATATAGATAGATATAGATAGATATAGATAGATATAGATAGATATAGATAGATATAGATAGATATAGATAGATATAGATAGATATAGATAGATATAGATAGATATAGATAGATATAGATAGATATAGATAGATATAGATAGATATAGATAGATATAGATAGATATAGATAGATATAGATAGATATAGATAGATATAGATAGATATAGATAGATATAGATAGATATAGATAGATATAGATAGATATAGATAGATATAGATAGATATAGATAGATATAGATAGATATAGATAGATATAGATAGATATAGATAGATATAGATAGATATAGATAGATATAGATAGATATAGATAGATATAGATAGATATAGATAGATATAGATAGATATAGATAGATATAGATAGATATAGATAGATATAGATAGATATAGATAGATATAGATAGATATAGATAGATATAGATAGATATAGATAGATATAGATAGATATAGATAGATATAGATAGATATAGATAGATATAGATAGATAGAGATAGATAGAGATAGATAGAGATAGATAGAGATAGATAGAGATAGATAGAGATAGATAGAGATAGATAGAGATAGATAGAGATAGATAGAGATAGATAGAGATAGATAGAGATAGATAGAGATAGATAGAGATAGATAGAGATAGATAGAGATAGATAGAGATAGATAGAGATAGATAGAGATAGATAGAGATAGATAGAGATAGATAGAGATAGATAGAGATAGATAGAGATAGATAGAGATAGATAGAGATAGATAGAGATAGATAGAGATAGATAGAGATAGATAGAGATAGATAGAGATAGATAGAGATAGATAGAGATAGATAGAGATAGATAGAGATAGATAGAGA
>JAXIVJ010010572.1:0-40000 GCA_036785665.1 Chirona hameri | reverse complement strand
GAGACACAATTCAAAAACTCATGAACTTCGTTTACTTTTGCATCAGGAACCGATTTAAAACAAACTCTCCGTTTTACAAGTTGCCTGGACTTTCTTTTAAAGTAAAAATGTGTCAATTTTCAGCCGATTTCGGTCGTTTTGGTGAAGCCATGTCGCTGATGGGCATCCTTGGATTCGTTCCTGTTCGCCCCCCCCAATCGTTTTTAAAAATCGACACCGCTGGTTCCATTGCACCTGTTAATTAGCGTCATTCATGGATTTCATCTGTTGTAACCCGGCAGCTCCGCACCCCCATACATGCCATGCATGTGATGTATTTATTCAAGCAATATATTCATTTATTATTTTCATTTTACTCATTCGTTTTAGTTACAATAACTTACTGTTTCAATCAACAGGCCTTATTACAAAGGCGTATCAGTCACAAAGTCCATCACTGGCATCCAACTTCTGACTCTACCCTCTTTTACTACGCACATTCAGATTCAGATTCGTGTATTGCGGGCCAATCCCCAAACATTTGAGGCTTTTACTACTCACCCTCCTCCAGCGTGCTGACAGCCACTGACGTGCTGCGGGCGCCGTCTCTCCGGGTGAGGTGAAGCACAGCACAGTGATGTTGTAGGCGGTGTAGCGGTCGAGGCCCTGCAGCAGCGCCGCCTGGCGGGCCAGCGGATCCACTGGAGATGGCGCCACCGTCACCGTCACCGCCGGGCCCTCCGCCGAGGTCGGGTCATCTGACACAGCTTAAATGCCTGGTCCAGGCGTGTAGCTTCTCCAGCTGAGCTGGGAAAAATCGCTTAAGTACCATCAAAATCCACAAAAAATACAAATTTCTCCCCGTATTTGACCCACTTCTTCGTCCAAGTTCAAGGGGGGGGGGGAAGGGCTGAAGCCCCTCAACTGAATAGGATCCTACACCCCTGGCCGGGTCAGTTATTAATCATGGGTGGCGGTGTAGTGCATTGAACACTTGCTCCAACTTGCTCCGTTTGTTTCATTTGTGCTGCGATATATGACGACCAGCTGCTGGCGATACCAGTGGTACCATATAAGTACAGCTAAAACTATTCAGAGAGTCCCTGTATAGCGTAGGGTCTGACCACCACCATCCCTTGTAACAAGGTGGGCGTTTCCGACAGTATATGACAGAAGCAGTGGCGCCGTCTTTCAACTCTCAATAACCAACAGCATAGGTGTAGGCACAGGGAGGCCATGGCCCCTCATTTTTCGGCCAACTTTTTGTTAAAATCTTTTCTTTGCTTGATCAGGGTTATCAGAAAATTTGCTGATGGCAAAAGGTTTGCCAAGGCGAGAAGAGCCCAAATCTGAAAATAAATATTTCACAGGGGGTTGGGTGTCTCTCAATACGAGATCAAGTTTCACTGCCCCCCCCCACCACACTTTTCGTGACGTTCCTACATCCCTGACTAAACAGCAACAAACGTAAACTGGGTGCTCCTACATACGTGTTATGATGTGTCTCGTTGAAGGCATGTTTGTGTTTGCGGGTGTATGGGCGACTTTTGAATACCTTTTAACTGCATGGCTGCATGCCAGTTGTGAGCTGGATGCCGTTTTAACATGCCCGGGCTTTTAAAGGGAATGTTTCACCTTCGTATTGGTTTTGAACTGAGATAGCCATTATCTTTGGCCGTTATTGAAATGTCGAAAATACTAAGGTAATTTTCCCCAAAACATAGCCGTTTTAAGCAATTTAATTTCCCATTTGCAAAATGGGGTCTAGGCAAGTGCCGCCGCTGATTGGCTAACAGACACTTTTTCAGCCAATCCCACTTTGTCAGCTAATCAGCGGCGGTCTATAGCTCAATAATGACGAAATCATCCCAAATTAAAAACCTTAATTTGTATAAACTTAACCCTATTTGTAACAGGCTCCTGGCTACCCCTATTTGAAACAGGGGGGGGGGGGGCGGATTCCTCCCCCCGGAGACCTCGAGATCTACCCGTCCGATTTTCAAAAATGAAACGGTGTTTGGTTTCACTCAATACGATCTACATTTCTAAATAATAAAACAATCTAAATTTTTGATAGGGGAGCAACAGGGTGGCAAAAACCACAAATTTTAGTGGTATTTTTGATCCCACATAGCTTTCATGTTTATCAACCGATTTTAACACAATTAATACGAATCTATAGAGATTAAATTGGAAATTGATATATGACAGTGGCGTTTTAAAATTCAAAAATCATAGGCGTGTGCAGGTCACTCAATTTGGGGGTGAAGTAAATGCGTAATAAAACCATGTTTTGATGTTTAAAAAAAAAAAAATGAAATGGTATGTGATTGTGGCATTAGACAAAACAGTTAAAAATCATATTTTTTGCCATAGGCGGTACCGGGTTAGTGAAAAAGGGGGGTAAAATTGGAACAAATATTAACCGCAGACAAGTTGCTACCCAGCACTATAAAAATGTTACTGATCTTAGATAGTTCCTTTTGCATGTTGTACTTCATCATAGGCATATCCAGGATCCAAACTGGGGCGGCTCAATACCTTTTGATAAGTATATTATCCGCTATTATGATACTAACTAGTCAACAGTGACTATTTCACTTCCAACTTCAATTAACATTGCTTACCCCCCTTTTACCCTACCTGGACTCGCCTATTATCTTATAATCGTTCGTAGAGTAGCCTGTGGTGCGTGTTTCATCCGAAAACTACAGTATGTTATGTCATTGTACGCCCATGCCTCTTAGTTTCCTTGCAATAGTATTACCCCTTTTCTTCCATTTCTGAGCGCGCCTTTGCAAAAACGACTTTTTTCCCTTTTCTGGCCTCATATGTGCATATATAATTATAAGCTAACCGTCTATTGCGCCGTTATCGCTGGCATATCGTCACCACCAAGCCAGTCACCCCCCTTTTCATGTGCCTGACCATGCCCCTGAAACTCTATATGTAATAAATTATGCAAATAAGGGAATCAGAAGCTATCTTTTACATCTTGATAACTATAAATGCCCCTTACATTGCTCTATTTGCTTCCCGCCAAGCATTGAATACTTTCTGGAACCCCCCCCCTTTTCAAGCCCCTGAAACCGCCTCTGCCATGGACTTTTTATGATATTTCATTAACATCAACTAATTTTCACTTGTTGCAATCACCGTGAACCGATGTAACTCCTTCATACTTGAGGCAGTTAGGAAGAAACCGTGAATATCGCATTTCCGTATTATCGCCAAATATCGCCTCCGAACCCACCCAAAACTGTTCCCTGGAACCGCCTCTGTTCAGGTTAAGAGCTCACAATTTTGAATCCAAATGCGGTATTCAATTCTATGAAAAGTCCCAAAATTTCATGGGCCTGCTCCCAGCCGTTCTGGAGATATCTGCGAAAAACATGAGGGGGGGGGGGGGGAAATCCGCCCCCTGTTACAAATATATAGGAAATAGTTCACCTTGAAATTTTTTACCCAACACGATTTGATTATATTTTTTAATACAATTTCTTTTTATATTGTCGAAAATGGCCTTATATCGCGCCGATTCAGGACAGAAGGCCGTACATTTGTATTGTTTATCAAAACTATATGCATACTCTCTGAGTCAGTGTTCTGACGTCACGCGAATGTAAAAAATGGTTCAGCCAATCAGATTCGAAAGTAGTCGCGTAAAGATAGACTCGCATTGGAGATGCGCCAACCGGCGGCCGGCGATTCGCTTCTAGCACCAGCTGCAAGCTGATTGGCTGATGGTATAGCCTCTGCCCGGGTTAAAACCAGTACAACATTCTTTCGCCAGCACCGCATTCCTTCGCCAAAAACTCAAATACATTCGGCTGGAGAGTCTTTTCAGTCAAGAAAACTTGCAGATAGGGGTTTCCCAACACGGGCTACAAAACTGCTATCTCAGTTTAAAACTAATGTTGAAGGTGAACTATTTCCTTTAAGTGACTTTTCGAGAGAACAAATATCACCATCGTTATCCACAGCACTTTCTTCATATTTTCGACTACAACCAGCGTATATTTGATAACTTTCAGGAAGGTGAAACATTCCCTTTAACCCGCGAGTTACTGGGGTATATTTCATAACGCGACTTACTGGGGGGGGGGGGGGGGGGCTTAGCCTGATAAATTTATCGATCGAGGGAAACATAATATTGGTGACCTCGGGGTCACCCACCGATGACGTCACAGGCCAGGTCAAGTACAAAATGTTTGACCGTGTCAAAAGGTCTCGATGGATGGAATTGTCGCGCAAAATTGCGATATTAAACGCATAAGCCGTCGATAAATCGGTATGATTCGTGCGTCTGACACTTCTAAGTACCTTTCTAAGCTGTTTATGACCTTGGGTCAGGTCAAGTTCATCCGAGGTCACGAGGTCATACTGCAGATTACGGTCATTAGGCGTGGTAACACATGTTTATGGGTTTGTTTTTCGTCTAGAACGCGAAAAATGACCTTAGAACATTGTTTGTTCCATATAAATAGAAGTAAAAAGCAAAAATGGAAATACGTTTCTTATGCATAGTAATGCTGTGAGAGGTGGTCGATTTTTGTCATTTGAAAGACATAACTCAGTAATTTTTGAAGATATCGACTTCAAATTTGGTACACATATTCACCGCACACGTGTCGATCACATGTAGTCCGGTTTTTTATATTTATGATTCAAAATTTTTGTTTAAAAAACATTATTTGTATTTCTCAAAATTTTGAATACAAAAAGCAAAAATCCGAGATAGCAGTTTGATAGCCCGGTCTTTTTTCAGTAATTTGATGTGAGACAATTGAGTTTATCTCAAACATCGTACATTTGACAGCGTTGTCCGCAAACCATTATTTTGCAACAAAAACCGAAGAACATGACGTCACTCTGACGTCATTCCCGGTTGACCTATCATAGCCTCATATTTTTACTTTTGTCAACATGTGTATAATTAATGTGAGAGAAGGTACTGTAAGTTTGGTGACGACACCTGTGTTCGTTTAGGAGTTATTGCAAAATAAGGGGAGGGGGGGGGGGGGGGCGGGAATAGCCCCCACCAGTAAGTCGCGGGTTAAGCCGATACGCCACATTCAGAAGAAGAAAAAATAATATCGGATAATGTTTTATTTTCAATACATGCATGCATCCAAACATATACACACCTCCACTCTACTCCTCCCCAGTGGCCCCTCCCCCACTGACCCCTCCACGGCGTACAGTCGTCCCCCTCCCCCGCTTCTTTGCTCCACAGGGCCTGACGTTCTTTGGGGGGGGGGGGGGGGAGGGGAATGGTTCTCGCCCACCCCGTAGTCCAGCCTATGGCCCCGGCAGCAGCGACGAAAATTATCAATGGCGGCACTAAGCGCATGCGCAACAGCGTGGCCGAGCAGCAGCGCAGGCGCAGCAGCAGCGACTTCTACACGGAGCTGCTGCGCCTGCGCCAGAAGTGGCGGCCCAGGAAGGTTGGAAACAACACCATCGACGGCCTCAGCCATACACACCAGGCGAGGGACGGCGAAGCTGAATGTGGTCACTGACTGCAAAATGACCAATATCGACGTCATCCTGTCATAAAATAGTGTACCGCACTCTGTAGATGATTTAAATACGTCTAATCTTCATCTCAGTCTCCTTCAGGTAGTAGAGCAGTTGCCTCCACTTGCGCCACCACATCCCCTCCACGCTGTTCACAGGGCCATCCGGATATCGGCCGTTCAGGCTGCTGTAACCACAGTTACGGTACCACCAGGCCCCCTTATACTCCTGTGCACAGTTTACTCTGGGATGGCCGTCCTGGTCCCTGTCACGTGTCGAAAATTTACTGTTCACTTGGTAACTGAGACTGTCTCCGGCATCTCCGGTGTAGCTGGACGCGCTCAGCCGGTAGCCGTCCTCCTCAGACGATATCCTGAAGTCCTGGTACAAGGCGTGTCGTTTCTCACCCTTGAAATCTTCCATGTCTATCCTCAGCTGGTACTGCTGGTCCTGCGCTGACGTCATCCTCCATAGGTTCTCCAAGCCCCACCAGAACTCTGCGTCCAGCTCGCCGAAGCCTTCCCTGTAAGCGGCCCAGCCGAGGTAAAAGTCCTGGTGCGGCTGTATGTCTTTGCGCCGTTGAAACACGGTCCAGTGGCCGCCGTGCGTGTCCAGCTCGCAGTAAGCCGGCACGGGGGGCAGGGGGCCGTTCAGGCCCGGTTGCAGCAGGTTTATCCCGCTCTGGGTGCCGGCCGGCAGGTCGCTGCAGTCGCGGGGCAGTGGCTCGCTGCCTCCCGGCCCACCCTCGCCCTCCACTTGGCCGAGCCTGCTCTCCAGTGCGTCCACGCGCGACTGGAGTTTGCTGACGAGCGGCTGTAGTCCGGACCAGACCGTCTGCTCTAAGACGCACCACATCTCGTCCGGAGTGGAGACCACGGCGGACGGCTGCTGCTGCTGTGCCGCGGCACAGCCGGCCGTCACACAAAACACGGCCTGCAGCAGACGGGCCGCCGCGCCGCTCCGACGTCGTGTCGGCATCCTGACGGGTCACACGGGGCCTGCTGGGTGCTGACTGCGGTATGCTGCGGACGGGTGACTGACGGCTCGGCGCTGGTGGGACGGCGGCAGAGCACGGCACAGTACCAGCAGGCAGACGCGTCGCCGCTTGCCGCACGGCTGTCCCGGGACTGACTGCCCCGCACTGGTCCGGCACCGCTGACGGGACCGGCCGGCCCTGTTTACTCCATAGCTGAATGGGAGGGGGAGGGGCGGTGGTGGTCTGCACTTCTGCAGACTGATAAACATTTACATCAGCTCGTGTTGGCGTTGCTCAGGCCTGGCAGAGAACGGACATTTACATGGGGCCAAATCCCGAAAAGCCTGGAGAACACGTTCCCGTCCCCCCTGTTGGACGTCCTTGTGCACCATAACCCTTCGTGAGCCTGTTGACGGTCGGCTGGGCTTAGCCGGACGGCGTTGTGGGTACAATTACTGTAGTCACTGTACCTGTACCGCAATATCCTAGGGAAATACGGTACAGTCTAAAATCAGATGGGTGCGCTACCACTTTATCACTAATACAAACATGCTCGGAGTTCATTCGAACTTCAGAAATTATGATGTGACACCAAGCGTAACAACTACCTAGTCTTGTATAAGTCAATGATCATTGTTTTCAGGAATCGTGAGATGCATGCTGTGTTGAATTCACTCCAGTGTGTCTGTTGCGACGGAGTTACACAGTTTCTACATCAGGCTCTAGACTAGGGTGTTTCATTTTGCACTTGTTGTTAGGAATCAATTGACACCCTAGCTATCCTGGTTCCGTTTTTCATGCTGATTCCGGAAATGAAGTCCGTTTTTGCCGCAAATGAGTGCTAAGGGTGGCTCATTTGCTTGTTTTGTTGGCATTCTCGCCCTTGCGGCCATCCTAAGCGGTTTCTGGATATAAGTCCAGGAAATGCGATCACATGTTAACCTGAAAGGGTGTTTGCGTCATCAGCATGTTTAATGACACCCTGTAATCGTAAATTATACCCAGGTCATGTCAGGTTACTGACCTGTGACGGTATTTTTAAGTCATGGTGCTAATTTCCCCCCCCCAATTTTCGCGTTCAGAAAGGCAATAATTGTACTAATCATGCATAGAAAGGGAACGAACATATCAACAATATTTCAAATTCTAGAACAAAAAGTTCGGAACAAAAGGCGTAGCGGACTGCCTCCTTTGACACAAGAATGTTTTAAAATATAACTATTATTCTGTTAATTGTATTCCAATATACAGGCTAACTTTTGCTCTTCGTTTTCTCAACGATAAATCCAAAATTATTTTGTCATTTTCGAAACAGCTGAGATATTTATCGTGCTTTATGTGTATTATTCCCTAAAAAAACAAGCTGGGGAATCGGAATTGAAGCAGAATCCACGCAGTGGCGGATACAGGGCGGGGGGGGGGCGCCCCCCCCCCTGCACCGAAGGCGCGGAAGGGCCTCGTAAGCAGACCAAGTTTCGCGCCGAAGGCGCGGAAATATGCCCCTCTGGCTGGTGACGGCGCCCCTCTGGCAAGTGACGGCGCCCCTCTGTCCAGTGGCGGCGCCCCTCTGACCAGTGACGGCGCCCCTCTGACCAGTGACGGCACCCCTCTGGCAAGTGACGGCGCCTCTTTGGCTAGTGTCGGCGCCCCTCCTGCTAATGACGGCGTCCCTCCAGCCAATGACGGCGCCCTTCCGGCCAGTGACGGCGCCCCTCCGTCTAATGACGGCGCCCAACAGGCCAGTGCCGGCGCCCATCTGGCCAGTGACGGCGCCCATCTGGCCAGTGAAGGCGCCCCTCTAGCTAGTGTCGGCGCCCCTCCTGCTAATGACGGCGCCCCTCTGGCCAGTGACGGCGCCCCTCTGGCTAATGACGGTAATGACGGCGTCCCTCCGTCTAATGACGGCACCCATCTGGCCAGTGACGGGGCCCCTTCGGCTAATGACGGTGCCCCTCTGGCCAGTGACGGCGCCCCTTGACTAGTGACGGTACCCGTCTGGCCAGTGATGGCACTCCTCCAGCCAGTGACGGCACTCTTGCGGCCAGTGACGGCACCCCTGTGGCCAGTGACGACGCCTTTCGGCCAGTGACTGCGCCCTTCCGGCTAGTGACGGAGCCCCCTCCGGCCAGTGACGGCCGGAGGTGCGGCCCTTTCAGGCTTCGACAATCGCCCTCTCAGACCAGCCTGGGGTCCGCCCAGGCATGTCAATGGTTCTGTCAAGCCTATACATATCTGAAGGGGACTAAAACCATCTAAGGGCCCCTCATGCCGAATGAGGGCCGACAGGGGACCCGCTCAAGCCGACCGAGTTGTCCTTCAGACCTATCGAGGCCCTCTCAAGCCGACCGAGGACCGCTCAGGTTGACTGTGTTCCCATCAGGCCGACCAAGTTCCCATTCGGGGCGCCAGAGGATCCCCTAAACCCGACCGTGGGCCCCTCATGCCAACCAAAGGCCCCTCAGACCGAACGTAAGGGTCCACAGGCTGACAAAGGGCCAAGTAATGGCCCTGAAGCCGACTCTTTGTGATTTTCTGCGCACGCCACTGAGTGTCACTCATGGAAGACAAAAAGAACAATAGTTTCAGTGATGCTATTCCTTCAATTGAGGTAGAATGAGTATATCACTCCGGATCAGTGTTCGTCACGGGCCAACCAACCCCCAGCCCGGCCCGGCCCAGGCCCACCAACCCCCAGCCCGGCCCGGCCCAGGCCCACCAACCCCCAGCCCGGCCCGGCCCAGGCCAACCAACCCCCAGCCCGGCCCGGTCCAGGCCCATGAACACCAACCCCCAGCCCGGCCCGGCCCAGGCCCATGAACACCAACCCCCAGCCCGGCCCGGTCCAGGCCCATGAACACCAACCCCCAGCCCGGCCGGGCCCAGGCCCATGAACACCAACCCCCAGCCCGGCCCGGCCCAGGCCCATGAACACCAACCCCCAGCCCGGCCCGGCCCAGGCCCATGAACACCAACCCCCAGCCCGGCCCGGTCCAGGCCCACCAACCCCCAGCCCGGCCCGGCCCAGGCCCATGAACACCAACCCCCAGCCCGGCCCGGCCCAGGCCCATGAACACCAACCCCCAGCCCGGCCCGGCCCAGGCCCATGAACACCAACCCCCAGCCCGGCCCGGCCCAGGCCCATGAACACCAACCCCCAGCCCGGCCCGGCCCAGGCCCATGAACACCAACCCCCAGCCCGGCCCAGGCCCATGAACACCAACCCCCAGCCCGGCCCAGGCCCATGAACACCAACCCCCAGCCCGGCCCGGCCCAGGCCCATGAACACCAACCCCCAGCCCGGCCCAGGCCCATGAACACCAACCTCCAGCCCGGCCCGGCCCAGGCCCATGAACACCAACCCCCAGCCCGGCCCAGGCCCATGAACACCAACCCCCAGCCCGGCCCAGGCCCATGAACACCAACCCCCAGCCCGGCCCGGCCCAGGCCCATGAACACCAACCCCCAGCCCGGCCCGACCCAGGCCCATGAACACCAACCCCCAGCCCGGCCCAGGCCCATGAACACCAACCCCCAGCCCGGCCCAGGCCCATGAACACCAACCCCCAGCCCGGCCCGGCCCAGGCCCATGAACACCAACCCCCAGCCCGGCCCGGCCCAGGCCCATGAACACCAACCCCCAGCCCGGCCCGGCCCAGGCCCATGAACACCAACCCCCAGCCCGGCCCGGCCCAGGCCCATGAACACCAACCCCCAGCCCGGCCCGGTCCAGGCCCATGAACGCCAATCCCCAGCCCGGCCCGGTCGAGGCCCATGAACGCCAACCCCCAGCCCGACCCGGCCCAGGCCCATGAACACCAACCCCCAGCCCGGCCCGGGCCGGGCCCATGAACACCAACCCCCAGCCCGGCCCGGCCCAGGCCCATGAACACCAACCCCCAGCCCGGCCCGGTCCAGGCCCATGAACACCAAGCCCAGGCCCGGACCACCAGGCCCGGTCAAATTAATAATATTGAGGCCCAGACCCGGTCCGGCCCGTTCAGATTAAGCATATAATTATTTTCATAAAATTTGCAATCATTATCCTAGCATATTTACTTGTATACTATAAATGTGAAACAATGAACCAACTATGCTAACCCCAAAAAAAAACACAGCCACAGCAACAGTGTGTTGCTGTGTAAGTGAACTGCTGGTTAAGATATTTTTGAGCTGTGACCTGAGCTTGTGCGACGCGCGCATTACTTCAAAATTGTCAGGCCCAGGCCCATCCAGAGACCAGAGCCCAGTGATTTCCTTAAAGTTGAGGCCCGGCCCAGGCCCAGCCCAGGCCCAGCCCAGGCCCAGCCCATGGCCCATAGGGCCAGCCCAGCCCATGGCAAACTCCGGTTGAACTCGGCTCCGGACGATGCAGGGGCTGCCCTAAATGACTCTCCCGCTAAAAAAGTGATATGCCGAGACGGGGAAGCTCCTGGACTTAGGTCTATTCTATTCATCGTGCTGTCAGCCGAAGTTGAGCACGTATTTGTATTTGGTTCAAACCTTACGTTTGAATGTGTTTCTGGTGTTGGAGCCCTTCGCTAAGCACACGGCAGAGCTGTTTGCATGAACCATATCCGATCGCGCAATATTTGCTCAAAGGTTTATTTGAAGTCGAAAGTTTTACGTGTCACAAACCTTCGGCGCGGTCCTCCCCGCGCACTGACTTCATCTGACTCAGGCCGCTGCCACCGACGCAGGTCATCCCAGTCAAGGGTATCCCCGCAAAGACGTGGCTACGATGCAATTTGGACGAGAGGCGCCTCTCCGTCCTTATTGTCTACCACTTCCATCAGACGCCGCTTGACCAGGTCTATGTAGAAACAGAAAGCATCGGTAGGGTATTCATGGTGGCTGACAGTGATGCTGACAGTGATCGAATAAATGTGTTTGACACTAGGTGTTCGGTCACTAGCCGGAGGGGCGCCGTCAGGCCAGAGGAGTGCCATCACTGGCCATATGGGCGCCGTCATTAGCCGAAGGGGCGCTGTCACTGGCCAGAGGGGCGCCGCCATTAGCCGGAGGGGCCACTGCTGTCAATCCAGCAGTGGTGTCGCCACACAATTTTGAGTGGGGGCGGCCAGAGGTTTGGTGGGCTAGCCACATAGGGCTAATGTTGAAATCCTGCGAACTGGAGGGGAGGGGGGGGGGGGGGGGGGGGGGGGGGGTAAACTCTGGTCGGAGCGATCCTGGCGGGGCCCGGCTTCCAGGCCCCCTGTTGACGACGCCCCAGGTTAAAAGTACTTGGGTATAAAGGTCCGAACTATTGAAGCGGAGCTGCCTCGAAAGCCGGAAGAAGGCCTTGCGATCAGTGTCTTTAAAACTGAGGCACCTCTGACTTCTGAGCCAAGAAGTCTCTTACGTCGATCGTGCTAATGAAGTGGAGAAACAGACCAGATCCGAGAGGAGTCAATATATTTTTGTCGGCCAGAGACAGCGTACATTTCGATAGACCGGGGAATGGGTCGGGTGGATTTCGGCAGGCCGAAAAATGGACAGGCAGGGTGGATTTAGGTAAACTAAGGAGAGGGATGAGAGGATTTCGACTGGCCGCAGAGAGGGGTGGGTGGGTTTCAGCAGGACGTAGTTCCCGGTAGATGCGTCGTTAAATAAACACATACCAGAGAGTTAGGTAGATTTCGACAGGTCAGAGAGGATAGATAGAGAGGGGGGGGGGGGGGGGAGATTCGTCAGGCTAAAGAGAAGGGGTATATTTCGGCAGGCCAGAGGTGAGTTACCTTCCGTGACAGACCTAGGCACATCCATGATCGGCTGGAATATACGTGCTACTGACGAAAATGCGACCAACTGACGGACGAAATACCTACATGTGAGAGTGCTTGAAAAATATATCCAATATCATTTTTCCTATTACATTTTTTTTTTCTCCTCGAAAAGACAAACTGCAAATGAGTAAGTGTAGGTGAATTCGCCATTTTTGCAGGATTTTTATTTTTATTAACCTTTGGCGCCCCTGTAGACCTATAGCGCCCTCCTTGATGGCGAAAATTCCGCCCCCTGGGTCAGCCAGCCTTTCGAAAAATCCTAGATCCACCCCCTGAAGCCACGATATCAGTTCATATAAATCCGAGCTATTTGGCGGGCCCGAGGTACGACGTTCGTCTGTCGATGGTGAGTTAGCCGTATACAGTATAGCTTGCATCAGGTTGTTCGACCAGCTGCATGTTTTTGTAAACGCGTAAATGTTATAGGTTTGTTTTAACACGCGCCCTGGAGGGCCTCTGATAATTACACGCCCTGGAGGGGGGAGGGGGGGATTTCGCCCCATATGATCTAGAATACCACGCAACATAGTGAGAAGCGGAAAACGGCGTTAGATAGCTCGAGACAATTTCTATCGAAAGTATATCAGTCTTATTTTAGGTCAGGTCAAAATTGAGGTCACCAGAGGTTATCAAATGTCAGATTTTCCAGTTTTAGGACTTCGCTTCGAACACCCTCAAATATCTCGGGAACTATGATAGCTAGCAGCAAACTGAAAAAGCAATAGAAAGCTCTTGAAAAAATGCAATCCAAATTGGTATCCTCAGATTTGAGCTCAGGTCAATAGTTTAAGGTCCAGAGGTCATCAAATGTCAAAAAGGTTATTTTTGGGCAAAACCGTTTTTCGCTAATAACTTTTTACCTAATATAGATAAAGCAATACGTTTGACACCATTGTGTTTGTCTCGTCAAGGAACTTCGAATCATATCCATGATGAGCAGGTTAGGTCAACTGAGAAATTTGATCCCAATTTAAAAAAAAAAATCATTTTATTCTTCAATAATTATTTATCATGGTAATATAATTAATACGTTAGTCGCAGCATTGTAATCAATTGTCCAATCACCAATGAACAAAAAACAATCGTCGACGGAATAACGGTGGTCAACGGATTCGTTGTGAACCTGGCTTCAGGCGAAACTAGCTTAACCCGGCAGTCACTGGGGGTATATTCTGTAACACGACTCACTGTGGGGGGAGTGTTAACCCGGCAGTCACTGGGGGTATATTCTGTAACACGACTCACTGTGGGGGAGTGTTAACCCGGCAGTCACTGGGGGTATATTCTGTAACACGACTCACTGTGGGGGGAGTGTTAACCCGGCGGTCACTGGGGTATATTCTGTAACACGACTCACTGTGGGGGGGGGGGAGTATTAACCCGGCAGTCACTGGGGTATATTCTGTAACACGACTCACTGTGGGGGAGTGTTAACCCGGCAGTCACTGGGGTATATTCTGTAACACGACTCACTGTGGGGGGAGTGTTAACCCGGCGGTCACTGGGGTATATTCTGTAACACGACTCACTGTGGGGGGAGTGTTAACCCGGCGGTCACTGGGGTATATTCTGTAACACGACTCACTGTGGGGGAGTGTTAACCCGGCAGTCACTGGGGTATATTCTGTAACACGACTCACTGTGGGGGGAGTGTTAACCCGGCAGTCACTGGGGTATATTCTGTAACACGACTCACTGTGGGGGGAGTGTTAACCCGGCAGTCACTGGGGTATATTCTGTAACACGACTCACTGTGGGGGGAGTGTTAACCCGGCAGTCACTGGGGTATATTCTGTAACACGACTCACTGTGGGGGGAGTGTTAACCCGGCAGTCACTGGGGTATATTCTGTAACACGACTCACTGTGGGGGGAGTGTTAACCCGGCAGTCACTGGGGTATATTCTGTAACACGACTCACTGTGGGGGAGTGTTAACCCGGCAGTCACTGGGGTATATTCTGTAACACGACTCACTGTGGGGGGAGTGTTAACCCGGCAGTCACTGGGGTATATTCTGTAACACGACTCACTGTGGGGGGAGTGTTAACCCGGCAGTCACTGGGGTATATTCTGTAACACGACTCACTGTGGGGGGAGTGTTAACCCGGCGGTCACTGGGGTATATTCTGTAACACGACTCACTGTGGGGGGAGTGTTACCCCGGCGGTCACTGGGGTATATTCTGTAACACGACTCACTGTGGGGGGGGGGGGGAGTGTTAACCCGGCAGTCACTGGGGTATATTCTGTAACACGACTCACTGTGGGGGAGTGTTAACCCGGCAGTCACTGGGGTATATTCTGTAACACGACTCACTGTGGGGGGAGTGTTAACCCGGCAGTCACTGGGGTATATTCTGTAACACGACTCACTGTGGGGGGAGTGTTAACCCGGCAGTCACTGGGGTATATTCTGTAACACGACTCACTGTGGGGGGAGTGTTAACCCGGCAGTCACTGGGGTATATTCTGTAACACGACTCACTGTGGGGGGAGTGTTAACCCGGCAGTCACTGGGGTATATTCTGTAACACGACTCACTGTGGGGGGAGTGTTAACCCGGCAGTCACTGGGGTATATTCTGTAACACGACTCACTGTGGGGGGAGTGTTAACCCGGCGGTCACTGGGGTATATTCTGTAACACGACTCACTGTGGGGGGAGTGTTAACCCGGCGGTCACTGGGGTATATTCTGTAACACGACTCACTGTGGGGGAGTGTTAACCCGGCAGTCACTGGGGTATATTCTGTAACACGACTCACTGTGGGGGAGTGTTAACCCGGCAGTCACTGGGGTATATTCTGTAACACGACTCACTGTGGGGGGAGTGTTAACCCGGCGGTCACTGGGGTATATTCTGTAACACGACTCACTGTGGGGGGAGTGTTAACCCGGCGGTCACTGGGGTATATTCTGTAACACGACTCACTGTGGGGGAGTGTTAACCCGGCAGTCACTGGGGTATATTCTGTAACACGACTCACTGTGGGGGGAGTGTTAACCCGGCAGTCACTGGGGTATATTCTGTAACACGACTCACTGTGGGGGGAGTGTTAACCCGGCAGTCACTGGGGTATATTCTGTAACACGACTCACTGTGGGGGGAGTGTTAACCCGGCAGTCACTGGGGTATATTCTGTAACACGACTCACTGTGGGGGGAGTGTTAACCCGGCAGTCACTGGGGTATATTCTGTAACACGACTCACTGTGGGGGAGTGTTAACCCGGCAGTCACTGGGGTATATTCTGTAACACGACTCACTGTGGGGGGAGTGTTAACCCGGCAGTCACTGGGGTATATTCTGTAACACGACTCACTGTGGGGGGAGTGTTAACCCGGCAGTCACTGGGGTATATTCTGTAACACGACTCACTGTGGGGGGAGTGTTAACCCGGCGGTCACTGGGGTATATTCTGTAACACGACTCACTGTGGGGGGAGTGTTAACCCGGCGGTCACTGGGGTATATTCTGTAACACGACTCACTGTGGGGGGGGGGGGGAGTGTTAACCCGGCAGTCACTGGGGTATATTCTGTAACACGACTCACTGTGGGGGAGTGTTAACCCGGCAGTCACTGGGGTATATTCTGTAACACGACTCACTGTGGGGGGAGTGTTAACCCGGCAGTCACTGGGGTATATTCTGTAACACGACTCACTGTGGGGGGAGTGTTAACCCGGCAGTCACTGGGGTATATTCTGTAACACGACTCACTGTGGGGGGAGTGTTAACCCGGCAGTCACTGGGGTATATTCTGTAACACGACTCACTGTGGGGGGAGTGTTAACCCGGCAGTCACTGGGGTATATTCTGTAACACGACTCACTGTGGGGGGAGTGTTAACCCGGCAGTCACTGGGGTATATTCTGTAACACGACTCACTGTGGGGGGAGTGTTAACCCGGCGGTCACTGGGGTATATTCTGTAACACGACTCACTGTGGGGGGAGTGTTAACCCGGCGGTCACTGGGGTATATTCTGTAACACGACTCACTGTGGGGGAGTGTTAACCCGGCAGTCACTGGGGTATATTCTGTAACACGACTCACTGTGGGGGGAGTGTTAACCCGGCAGTCACTGGGGTATATTCTGTAACACGACTCACTGTGGGGGGAGTGTTAACCCGGCAGTCACTGGGGTATATTCTGTAACACGACTCACTGTGGGGGGAGTGTTAACCCGGCGGTCACTGGGGTATATTCTGTAACACGACTCACTGTGGGGGGAGTGTTAACCCGGCGGTCACTGGGGTATATTCTGTAACACGACTCACTGTGGGGGGGGGGGGGGAGTGTTAACCCGGCAGTCACTGGGGTATATTCTGTAACACGACTCACTGTGGGGGAGTGTTAACCCGGCAGTCACTGGGGTATATTCTGTAACACGACTCACTGTGGGGGGAGTGTTAACCCGGCAGTCACTGGGGTATATTCTGTAACACGACTCACTGTGGGGGGAGTGTTAACCCGGCAGTCACTGGGGTATATTCTGTAACACGACTCACTGTGGGGGGAGTGTTAACCCGGCAGTCACTGGGGTATATTCTGTAACACGACTCACTGTGGGGGGGGGGGGGAGTGTTAACCCGGCAGTCACTGGGGTATATTCTGTAACACGACTCACTGTGGGGGGAGTGTTAACCCGGCGGTCACTGGGGCATATTCTGTAACACGACTCACTGTGGGGGGAGTGTTAACCCGGCAGTCACTGGGGTATATTCTGTAACACGACTCACTGTGGGGGAGTGTTAACCCGGCAGTCACTGGGGTATATTCTGTAACACGACTCACTGTGGGGGGAGTGTTAACCCGGCAGTCACTGGGGTATATTCTGTAACTCGACTCACTGTGGGGGGGAGTGTTAACCCGGCAGTCACTGGGGTATATTCTGTAACACGACTCACTGTGGGGGGAGTGTTAACCCGGCAGTCACTGGGGTATATTCTGTAACTCGACTCACTGTGGGGGGAGTGTTAACCCGGCAGTCACTGGGGTATATTCTGTAACACGACTCACTGTGGGGGAGTGTTAACCCGGCAGTCACTGGGGTATATTCTGTAACACGACTCACTGTGGGGGGAGTGTTAACCCGGCAGTCACTGGGGTATATTCTGTAACACGACTCACTGTGGGGGGAGTGTTAACCCGGCAGTCACTGGGGTATATTCTGTAACACGACTCACTGTGGGGGGAGTGTTAACCCGGCGGTCACTGGGGTATATTCTGTAACACGACTCACTGTGGGGGGAGTGTTAACCCGGCGGTCACTGGGGTATATTCTGTAACACGACTCACTGTGGGGGGGGGGGAGTGTTAACCCGGCAGTCACTGGGGTATATTCTGTAACACGACTCACTGTGGGGGAGTGTTAACCCGGCAGTCACTGGGGTATATTCTGTAACACGACTCACTGTGGGGGGAGTGTTAACCCGGCAGTCACTGGGGTATATTCTGTAACACGACTCACTGTGGGGGGAGTGTTAACCCGGCAGTCACTGGGGTATATTCTGTAACACGACTCACTGTGGGGGGAGTGTTAACCCGGCAGTCACTGGGGTATATTCTGTAACACGACTCACTGTGGGGGGAGTGTTAACCCGGCAGTCACTGGGGTATATTCTGTAACACGACTCACTGTGGGGGGGGGGAGTGTTAACCCGGCAGTCACTGGGGTATATTCTGTAACACGACTCACTGTGGGGGGAGTGTTAACCCGGCGGTCACTGGGGTATATTCTGTAACACGACTCACTGTGGGGGGGAGTGTTAACCCGGCAGTCACTGGGGTATATTCTGTAACACGACTCACTGTGGGGGAGTGTTAACCCGGCAGTCACTGGGGTATATTCTGTAACACGACTCACTGTGGGGGGAGTGTTAACCCGGCAGTCACTGGGGTATATTCTGTAACACGACTCACTGTGGGGGGAGTGTTAACCCGGCAGTCACTGGGGTATATTCTGTAACACGACTCACTGTGGGGGAGTGTTAACCCGGCGGTCACTGGGGTATATTCTGTAACACGACTCACTGTGGGGGGAGTGTTAACCCGGCGGTCACTGGGGTATATTCTGTAACACGACTCACTGTGGGGGGAGTGTTAACCCGGCAGTCACTGGGGTATATTCTGTAACACGACTCACTGTGGGGGAGTGTTAACCCGGCAGTCACTGGGGTATATTCTGTAACACGACTCACTGTGGGGGGAGTGTTAACCCGGCAGTCACTGGGGTATATTCTGTAACACGACTCACTGTGGGGGGGAGTGTTAACCCGGCAGTCACTGGGGTATATTCTGTAACACGACTCACTGTGGGGGAGTGTTAACCCGGCAGTCACTGGGGTATATTCTGTAACACGACTCACTGTGGGGGGAGTGTTAACCCGGCAGTCACTGGGGTATATTCTGTAACACGACTCACTGTGGGGGGAGTGTTAACCCGGCAGTCACTGGGGTATATTCTGTAACACGACTCACTGTGGGGGGAGTGTTAACCCGGCAGTCACTGGGGTATATTCTGTAACACGACTCACTGTGGGGGAGTGTTAACCCGGCAGTCACTGGGGTACATTCTGTAACACGACTCACTGTGGGGGAGTGTTAACCCGGCAGTCACTGGGGTATATTCTGTAACACGACTCACTGTGGGGGGAGTGTTAACCCGGCAGTCACTGGGGTATATTCTGTAACACGACTCACTGTGGGGGGAGTGTTAACCCGGCAGTCACTGGGGTATATTCTGTAACACGACTCACTGTGGGGGGGGAGTGTTAACCCGGCAGTCACTGGGGTATATTCTGTAACACGACTCACTGTGGGGGGAGTGTTAACCCGGCAGTCACTGGGGTATATTCTGTAACACGACTCACTGTGGGGGGAGTGTTAACCCGGCAGTCACTGGGGTATATTCTGTAACACGACTCACTGTGGGGGGAGTGTTAACCCGGCAGTCACTGGGGTATATTCTGTAACACGACTCACTGTGGGGGAGTGTTAACCCGGCAGTCACTGGGGTATATTCTGTAACACGACTCACTGTGGGGGGAGTGTTAACCCGGCAGTCACTGGGGTATATTCTGTAACACGACTCACTGGGGGGGGGGGGAGTGTTAACCCGGCAGTCACTGGGGTATATTCTGTAACACGACTCACTGTGGGGGGAGTGTTAACCCGGCAGTCACTGGGGTATATTCTGTAACACGACTCACTGTGGGGGGAGTGTTAACCCGGCAGTCACTGGGGTATATTCTGTAACACGACTCACTGGGGGGGGGGGGGGAGTGTTAACCCGGCAGTCACTGGGGTATATTCTGTAACACGACTCACTGTGGGGGGAGTGTTAACCCGGCAGTCACTGGGGTATATTCTGTAACACGACTCACTGTGGGGGGAGTGTTAACCCGGCAGTCACTGGGGTATATTCTGTAACACGACTCACTGTGGGGGGAGTGTTAACCCGGCAGTCACTGGGGTATATTCTGTAACACGACTCACTGTGGGGGGAGTGTTAACCCGGCAGTCACTGGGGTATATTCTGTAACACGACTCACTGGGGGGGAGTGTTAACCCGGCAGTCACTGGGGTATATTCTGTAACACGACTCACTGTGGGGGGAGTGTTAACCCGGCAGTCACTGGGGTATATTCTGTAACACGACTCACTGTGGGGGGAGTGTTAACCCGGCAGTCACTGGGGGTATATTCTGTAACACGACTCACTGTGGGGGGAGTGTTAACCCGGCAGTCACTGGGGTATATTCTGTAACACGACTCACTGTGGGGGGAGTGTTAACCCGGCAGTCACTGGGGTATATTCTGTAACACGACTCACTGTGGGGGAGTGTTAACCCGGCAGTCACTGGGGTATATTCTGTAACACGACTCACTGTGGGGGGAGTGTTAACCCGGCAGTCACTGGGGTATATTCTGTAACACGACTCACTGGGGGGGGGGGGAGTGTTAACCCGGCAGTCACTGGGGTATATTCTGTAACACGACTCACTGGGGGGGGGGGGGAGTGTTAACCCGGCAGTCACTGGGGTATATTCTGTAACACGACTCACTGTGGGGGGGGGGGGAGTGTTAACCCGGCAGTCACTGGGGTATATTCTGTAACACGACTCACTGTGGGGGGGGGGGAGTGTTAACCCGGCAGTCACTGGGGTATATTCTGTAACACGACTCACTGTGGGGGGGGGGGTGTTAACCCGGCAGTCACTGGGGTATATTCTGTAACACGACTCACTGTGGGGGGGGGGGGGGAGTGTTAACCCGGCAGTCACTGGGGTATATTCTGTAACACGACTCACTGTGGGGGGGGGGGGGAGTGTTAACCCGGCAGTCACTGGGGTATATTCTGTAACACGACTCACTGGGGGGGGGGGGGGAGTGTTAACCCGGCAGTCACTGGGGTATATTCTGTAACACGACTCACTGTGGGGGAGTGTTAACCCGGCAGTCACTGGGGTATATTCTGTAACACGACTCACTGTGGGGGGAGTGTTAACCCGGCAGTCACTGGGGTATATTCTGTAACACGACTCACTGTGGGGGGGGGGGGGGGAGTGTTAACCCGGCAGTCACTGGGGTATATATATTCTGTAACACGACTCACTGTGGGGGGCTTCTTTTTTAGCCCCCCCCTGATATCTTCAGAACCAATAATCGCAGCGGGACGCACAAGGCGGCATTCGAAAGCGCTCAATGATATAAGCCTAACTCAAACTTAAAAATGTCAAATTAAGGTCACATGTCAGGTCACGGTCAAGTAAAAGGTCAAAATCGAGGTATTTGAGTTTATGGACAATACTTGCCATCCATGGCCTTCGATTGCGCCTATAATCACCCAAAGTGCTGTCAAAGGTATGATACATATCCCACATGAGTTAAAGTGAGATTGTTGCAAAAGATCAAGGTCAAGGTCAGGTCACAAAATGTCACTACACACAAAATATCTACGAACGTCATGCAGCACATGTTTTATGGATGCTTTTACGAGTATAATTCGATAGTGGTAGTCATTGTACCACCTGACTATATTTACGTGAAGTTAGTGTCAAGTTCAGGTCAAGTTCAGGTCACTGAAGGTCAAAATTGGAAATTGATAAATCGAAATGATTTTTTTTCTCTATATCAGTTGTATCTAAAAAAAACAATGCTGGCATTTATTTGGCTGTATCCTGTCAATAAAAGCCAAAAAACGCAATTTCAAAATATGACGTCATGATTTACCCATACTTTATATGCCATGACAGTCAAAAAAGATGATATCATTTAGAAATTTGGTATGATAGTTGCCCATATGTCGTTATCTGACATATATTCCGTTTTTTTCAGTATCTTTGAAAAATTTGATTTTGTGAGCATTTTTTTTCCATTTTTTCTTAATTTTTGGGGTAAAGAAGACAAATTTTCAAAATTTCGAGATAGCTGGTTTGTAGCCCTTGTAATTGTCTACCTTTAAGCGTTTTTCGATTGCATTTTTCTTCAAATGCGGCATTTGTACGGCCTGACAAAGTTTAGCCGATTTTGGAGTCAAAATCGTGTTTAGTGACGTCACTAAATTCACTATATCTTGAAAAATCTCTGACGAATTTTTTCCATTTTTTTTCTCTCAAAAGGTGTAAAAATGATGCCCGGAAAGGTACTGAAATTTTGGCGTCGATATCTGCATTAATTATTGAGATATTCCTAATATTCCTAAGGGGGGGGGGGGGGGGGGGGGCTAAAAAAAGCCCCCCAGTGACTCGCGGGTTAACACGCGCCCTGGAGGGGGGGGGGGCCAATTCGCCTCTCCGGTTTTTCGAGTTTAGCGCAAAAACGACGGCGCTGCACGCCGACGTTTTTTGCATACCTGTTCGGCAATGAACTTCCAACATTATATAAAATACTTGACCTCGGGTCATCTCAGGTCAGGTCACCAGACCAGGTCACGTGATGACCCCAACTCCAAAACGTTTGCAGTAGTACCATAGCCACAGTTTTAAGCTGATCGGTTTTAAACTGGTAGGATGTCATAAGGTCATAGATACCAACAATTTGTTTATCTCGGATTTATGATATCGGTGACCTAAGGTCAGGTCAACAATTTGGCTATGGATATAACAGAAAGAAGACAAAATGTCGTTTAAAACCATCTGTCGACGGACCGAGGGCCATCAGCAGATCAAAATGAATCCGGTGTGAATCGGACTATATCAATGCTACGGTCCGATTCTCACCGGATTCATTTTGATCTGCTGACGGTCATCAGTCCGTCGACGGATGGTTTTCCAAAATCGTCGAAAAATGAGAAACATTTTTACATGTTTTCAGAGTTCGAAGATTTCCACCGGGCCCTCGCTCGGAAAGTGGGAGGAGCTTGTTTGTGTGAGTCTGTCCGACGGAGCATATTGGCACGTTGAGCCCAAACGACCGGGTTGATTTCGACGCGGTTGGCACCGTTCGACGCGGCAAAATGGGGGACAGATGACTGTATCATTTTAGGGTCAACCGTTGGCACGTGGCACGTGCCAAGGGCCAAAAAGTGGGCGCCATAATGTTTTTCTTTTTTCGCCTCCTCAGGTCACACATTTGGTGACACAGACTTGCTACTCGCAGGTCACGTGCGCGATACAGCGGCCCAAAATCCATTGGGATCGTCGACCCGGAGGGGGAAAAACAAACCCACCAGGGGGTAAAACCCCCTGGATATATGGTCGTCTACTGCCTGTGAATATTGAGCTAGCCAGGCCAAATTCGGTGTTCCGATAGAGCTCACTGATCGCTTTCCGGCCATGCATCACTCGGGGTGGCACGTGGCACGTGTCAAATGCAAAAAGGAAGATTTCATTCAAGAGGCTTCACAGGTCAAACAGATGGTCCCAGAGACTCCATATTTACAGGTCTCGTGGAAGTCACCATGTACAGTCGGTCCCAAAATGATCTTCCCTAGCTCTGGGTCTCCCACGGTAGGCAAAACGATAGCTGGCTGAATCCCGCACCGAGGCGGGGCCGGACCGGTTTGACAGCTCGCCCGATGCCGGCCGATACTTGGCGGAATCTGCACCGCTCCGTCCTGGTCTGACCCACACAGGCCGATTGGGGAATAACAATGCTCATGTGTGGCAAGGTTGTGTGGCGGACCGTGGTTGGCAATATACGCAGACCTAGAATGTCAAGTTAGCGACGATGTTTGTGATGACCAGTTTTAAGAAAACCATAGGTCTGTAAAGCATCGCTAAGTGTCCAATTGATAGAACACTGCACGGGCTATACCACCACGAATATTTGTATCTCAAGTTGACCGATACTATCGTCACAGATGTCTGGGAAATGGCGATCCGTCGTGTCGCTTGCGACGATTGATAAATTCGTCGCGCGCCAAAAAATAAAGTGTCGATATTTTGACCTGATCTCAAGGTCAAAGTCAAATTTAAACACGTAGCCAGTCAGATGCTCTATCAGCTACACACCTGGCGATGCTTCATAGACCTAAGGTTGTAAATACTGTCGTCGCAGATATCGTCGCTAACTTAATGGATATAAACCCGCCCTGGTGTGTTTGTGGAGCGTGAAGGACGGAACGGCGTGATGCGAACATATCAGTGTGAGGCCCACTGCATTTGTCTGCTTTTTCGTGTAGAATCATCAGGTGGACGTTTGCATTCGCAATTTCGGGGTTCTGCATTGCGCATGACACGTGGCATGATTAAGAAAGAAATACACATAAACGCACCCGGTGCCAGCGCGGTTCGAACCCACGACCAATCTACGAATACGCTAGGAGTTCGCAGCTATACCGACTGAGCTATTTAGGCTGATGTGTTGAACACTGTTATTCAGTCTCCAATATTGGATCTCTGCCAGCTCAAGACAGGTGACCTCTTGACCCTCGAGACAGACGGCCCAGACCACCACCCGGGTCGCGGCGCACTCCATTCCGACAACGCCCCGCACTTCCTCCCTACCTCCCCCTCCCCAGGTCACGCACCTGTCAGACAGCCACAATGGGTGCCAACCTACGGTGGGGAAACCACCATTTGTGTGCCTATCGCGACCGTAGCGCCACGTGGTGGCAAGGGAAGATCATTATGGGACCGACTGTACGTGTGCCAATTGGGTCGGTGACCATGGGGGGGGGGGGGGTCAGCTTACGCCCCCAGGGGTGCAAACAATGGATTGACGTCAGAGGAGCGGGCCTCCGCCGTCAGCTGGTGCCGGCCGGCCGTGGATACTGCGCCGCACAGCACTGAGGCACGCCGCCCATTGGCGGCTTGTGGTTACGTCAGAGTCTGAGGTCACCGCAACGGCCAATCAGCGGCGGCCTGGCCGGCTGGGGCCCGGCTGGTGCGGGACTCTCTCGCCAGTCTGCTGAGAGCCGCTGGCCACGCTTGGCCGCTGCTACTGCTGCCTCCGGCCCAGGGCCTCCTCTAAGGAAATTTCACTGGTGGGTCAGTTAAGACGTGGAAAGCCAAGTGACTTCAAAGGAGGGGGGAATGACGGACTTTGTTTCGGTGGCATAGTTAATCATCAAAGATGTTGCTCGTTTTTAGCAAAGTTGCTCGTTTTTAGCTCGTTTGTTTTTCCACTAGACCAGTAAGGCGCCGCAGTCGGCGATGAACGAGCGAGCGCGAACAAAATGATGGTGAATTTCAATTCGATGGGGCAAGTGGTTTCTGAGATCCAAAAAAGTGAGCACGCACGGACGTGCAGAGGCACCCCACCCCTAACTTGTGGGAAAGTGGCGACTAAGAGGTCACTAACCACACACCAAATTAGAGCACAATCGGCTCAGCCGCTCCTGAGATATAGAATAGGGGTGTGCACGTGCGCACGTGCAGAGGCCATAACTTATGGGAAGGTGGCGGCGGAGGGAACCCTAACTACACTCCAAATTTGAACACAATCGGCTCAGCCGTTCCTGAAATATAGAATAGGGGTGTGCACGTGCGCACGTGCAGAGGCACACCCCATCCCTGACATGTGAGAAAGTCGCGGCTGAGAGGTCCCTAACCACACACCAAATTTGAACACAATCGGCCCAGCCGTTCCTGAGATATATAATAGGGGTGTGCACGTGCGCACGTGCAGAGGCACCCCACCCCTGACTTGTGGAGAATTGGCGGCTGAGGGGTCCCTAACCACACACCAAATTTGAACACAATCGGCCCAGCCGTTGCGGAGTTTTTACGTGAAAACACTTTTCAACACCCCTCACGCGGCACGCGCCACGCGCAGTGGTAGTCACCCACATGAGTCGGCACTGGTCTCAAACAGGTTAGGTTGGACACCTACTCAGCAAAGAAACCCGCTTGTCAATCGGACGTGCGGTTGCAGAGATATTAGCTTCTCAAAAGCGTCGCCACGGGCCGGGTCGAGCCGAGTCGGGCCGGGCCGCTGATATTCAGATTTCTCCCATATACCACGGAAGGACGAGCGAGCTCGAAGCGCTCGCTCGTAATAACGGTAAACGTTCATTTTTAGCGAAGAGCATACCCTACCCACAGAATAGCAAATGTTTCAAGTTTCAGTTTCCAGCAGTGCTGGTATAATTCTACCGATGGCGGCCGATTGCTCAGAATTTGAGCTAAGCAAACCAACCTTAGAACAATTACATTTTAGTCAAGAAGAGCTAACATTGTCGTAGTAGTGTTGTCAGCTGCCAACTGCTGTACAAAAATATTCATGAAATGCATACGTAGCACTGTATTGTTTTTGTTTGTTTACACTTTGTTATTCGGAAACTCATGCACAAGTTCATTGAATAATGTTCGTATTTCCCCATATGAGAGCCCCCGCCAGCACCACCTCGCATTAATACGCAGCTTCACCTAGCGAAGCAGCCCCGGCCGGCAGTCGCGACCGGCAGGGGGTGCAAGAGCCTCCGACCAACGGGTCGGCGACCTGTGCCACCGGCCGGCCGACCGGCCCTGGCCCTGAGGGCCTGCAGACTGGCCCCCAGGATCGGTCTGGGTCTACCAGGCCCGGGAAGCGGGATGACGGGGCCTGTTGTACGAGCTGCAGATTTAGCCACGTAGCACAGTAGTGCTTCTCAAAGCACCCCAGACACACAAACAAATAACAAACACTATACAGGGCGTAATTCTGGATAAAATCTGAGTTAAAATAGATACCACCGTATATAATGTATGCAATCTACCGATATACAACAGTATACTATGGACGACTACCGTGGTAAGTGGTTTCACACAATAACGAACCGGCGCGTGCCACGAGCACAGCGTGCCAGGTCCCGAACGATTGCCTTTCCAGTGAGAATAAACTCCTCGGCGGACTTCGCCTGTAGCATCTGGGTCATCTTCCTGACCATCTCCTGCTCCAAATGCAGACGCTCTTTCAGGAGGTAAATGGTTTGATCTGATGCGTATCCTCAGAATAGGAAACATTTGTATATTTGCCCATCGACATCATGGGGAGGTCACGAAATTGACCCGACCTTTGGTTATCGATATACAAAATCTGAGATACGCGAATTGTAGGTACTTATTTATGACCTAATGTAATCCTGTAAGTTTTAAATTGCTTTGTCATACACTGTGGCTGTGATACTACCGTACACTTTTTCGAAGTGGGGTCACTTGACCTGACCTGGTGACCTTAGGGGGTGTTCAAACCAAGATTCCTTTACTAATAAGGTTTACCCACGAGGGAGAAACGACTCTCGGTGTGACGCCAGAGCATTTGGCATAAATATTTTGCAATATGGTAGCAAATAAACAAAGACGTGGCGATTCTCGTCATTTAAATAAACATGGCGTGGCGATTCTCGTCTTTTATCTTCAGGAATGTCAACAAACTTGGCGCATGTCAGGGGCGGATCCAAGACAATTCTCGGGATGGGGGCACACCATACGTCAAGGGGCTCCTGAGGTGAAAGGTGTCCCGAGCATTTTTGTCGGTCTGAAAGGGCATCCAGTCGGTCTGAGGGTGCATTTTCAGGTATGGTGAAGCCCTTGCCAAGCATACGAGGGCCCTCGTCAGGCCTGACAGAGTCACATACCGGTCTAAGAAGGCCCTTTTCAGACCTGACAGGGCCCTATGCCAGTCTTGTAGGGCCCATGCAAGACTTTTGTGCGCCCTATGCTGGTCTGAGAGGACAACCGGTAGGTCTGAAAGGGCCTTCGGTCATTCTGAGAGGGTCCTGTGCCGGTGTGAGAGGGCCCTAAGGTCGGTAAGAGAAGTCCCTCAGTCTCTTTGAGAGTACTATCGGTGGGCCTGAGAGGGCCCTTTCTGAGCCTGATATGGATCTTGCCAGACTTGAGTGGCGCTACGTCGGTTAGAGAGGGTCATTGCCAGGCCTGAGAGGGTTCAGACTAGGCCTCATGTTCAGGCGGGCCCAAATGGCTCGCCTGGTGTCCGGTATAGGGTCCTCTGAGGCCTAGTGTAAGGTCCCTCTCAGACCGGCTTAGGGCCATCTGAGGTTTGGAAAGGGTCATCTCAAACAGACGCAGGCCCATTTCAATCTTCCCGGCGAGGCCCGAGGGCCATCTCTGAATAATGTAGGGCCCAGTCAGTACTGGGACTGGGCCTCTCAAACCAGCGTAGGGTCCCTCTAAGGCTTGGTTAGACCCTCTTAAGCGGGTGTAGAGCCCTCTTAGGCCCGGCCAGGACCTTCGCAAACCACCCCAAGGTCCTTTCAGAAGTGGCCAAGGCCCACGCTGACAGCGTAGGGCACTCTCAGACCCAGTGAGGGCCTATTCAGACCTAACAAGGACACTATTAGACCAACGTAGGGCACATGTATGTAGCTAGGATTTCGCCCAAGGGCTGACCTGCACACTGCATAGGGACCTTTTGAACGTCCATGGGGCCCTCTGGTCTTTCAGAGAAGGCCCTGGTGGCCCTGAAGGGCCTGTAAAGTGCTCTAAACTCTCTAAAGACCATGCTTCGCGTGGTCTCCAGACCAGTGTTCGTCACGGGCCCAACAACCCCCAGCCCGGCCCGGCCCAGTCCCATGAACACCAAGCCCAGGCCCGGACCAGGCCCGGTCAAACTAATAATATTGAGGCCCAGGCCCAGTCCGGCCCCTTCAGAATAAGAATATCATTATTTTCACAAAATTTGCAATAATTATCCTAGCATATTTACTTGTATACTATAAATGTGAAACAATGAACCAACTATGCTAACCAAAAAACGAACAGCCACAGCCACAGCAACAGTGTGTTGCTGTGTAAGTGAACTGCTGGTTAAAATATTTTTGAGCTCTGACCTGAGCTTGTGCGACGCGCGCATTACTTCAAAATTGTCAGGCCCAGGCCCATCCAGAGCCCAGTGATTTCCTTAAAGTTAAGGCCCGGCCCAGGCCCAGCCCAGGCCCAGCCCAGGCCCAGCCCAGGCCCAGCCCAGGCCCAGCCCAGGCCCAGCCCAGGCCCAGCCCAGGCCCAGCCCAGGCCCAGCCCAGGCCCAGCCCAGGCCCAGCCCAGGCCCAGCCCATGGCCCATAGGGCCAGCCCAGCCCATGACAAACTCCGGTTGTGGCATCCGTGGTCGGATCTGATTGGCTTTCGACTGGAGTGAAGCGATGTAAAACTCGTATCCGTAAACTGTTTTTTTTTACGGTAAAATATTTTTTAACACCTCCTATGTTAGTTACAGCACAAACCTTCGCCCAAAACTGCACAACCTAAAACTGTCTGTAACTATCGTATCAAATGCGTCGGAAATATACGAATTATACACCACTCGGTAGTATCCGTAAACTCGTTTGAAAACCTTAAAATCACGTACATCACGTGCTTATAGCAATGTGGTACTGCAATGTAGAACTGCCGCTTTACTGTGTTAAATTCGTTCCGGAGAGACAGACAGACAGACGCTTATCAAATAGTAATATAGATGTTGCCATGGGCGGATACAGGTAGCACACAATGGGGGGGGGGGGGGGGGCATGCAGTTTTAGATGATTTGCCCTGGGACGTTATTTAAACGCAATTAGTTAATGTTGATGTATTTCACCACCTAATTATATGCTCTAACATATAGTCCTTTTAAAAGTTTGGGGAAATTCACCCAATGACGTCCCCAGGCTATTCAAAAGGGGGGTATCTAAAGATGGCACTATAATATTTTGATGCGATTTGATTTATGTTTGGCTGCTTATAATTCAATGTGTATGCATGGACAAGTAAATAATTGCAATTTTGTATTTGTGCAGTAGCGTGCTCAAGAGGAGAAGGGTAGGGGAATTGAGCCCTGTCTTTTGTTAGCTTTATCTTTGCTTATTGATATCTTTTGCTATGTAGTGTCACACCATGTGTCCACAATTCCCCCTAATTTCACCCCTGGTACCGCCTGTAGCATTGGGCCAAACGCTTTTCTCCCACCCCTGGCACCGCCTATGCCCCAACATACAATTGTGATCTATGCAGATGATATCGCATGAGATTACCGACTGCAAAATAACGTTCTGGGGCACTAAACACAATGTGTGTGCACGGAATCAAACACATGCCCCCCTCCCTAACAAAAAATCCGTCCCTGGAGTCGCCCTTGGGCAAACAAAAAAATGGAACGTGTGCAAGGCATTGCTAAAACAGGTTATCAAGTTCCAAGTTGATATCTTTTGCTATGTAGTTACACTTCGTGGGCCCACAATGCTCCCCTAATTGCATTCGTTAGACTAAGCAAATCAATTATTCATTCATATCAGCAGATGATAGTTGCACTAGATCCACCACCGAATAATTAACGTTTTGAGTTACTAAACACATGTGTGTGTGTACGGAGTCAAATCATGCCCCAATATCCGTCCCTGAGTCGCCTGTGGGCAACCAATAATATTATTACAAAATCGCACAAGCTGTGCAAAGGAGTAGAAGAATGTTCACTGAGTGTGAAATTCTTATCTGTCTGAGTCACATGATTGCCAGTGACCCAAAATGCCTCTCAAATTTCGTTCCTGGAGGCGCCATGCGCATTAAAATAGATAGAAATATGTTCATGGCTTCAAATAGAGCAACAAAAGCTTGCAAGTTGTAAGCTCGTATCTACAATGGTTAGTATAATGGGATTGATTCTCTTTGAATACCGAGACACGCTATAACCATAACATGTCCTTCATATAACACGCCTGAAGCCGCCCCTGGTGAGCTGAAAACTTTTTAGGCATTGCGCCAAAATGTGCAATATGATTTTAGGATAAGTCAAAATTTGATGGCCGTTTCTCTACTCGTTGGGGGACAGGAGCGTAAATTCTGAGGGGTCGTTTTAGCCTCCTCCTCCTCCCCTCCTACTACTAGGATAGACATTTCATCTCTAACCAATATCAGTTGATTGAAGTGGGTGAAATTCGCATGATATGTGATGGCCAGTTATCATTGGCCAGTTTATCAAGTCCGCCCCTGTAGCTCAGTGGGATAGCGCTGACTTCTGACCTATCCCGGTAGTGGCAGCCCGGATTCGAGTCGCTTCGGCGCTCGCTATTTGCTCCTGACTGGAATGACAGGCGCACGTGCAGCGTCGCACTCAGTTCAGGTATGACGTCAGTGAGCGGGCGGACCGTGTCGTATGCAGGCAAGTACAACTTTCGTCTCTAATTTCTGCCGGCCATCAGGAATTGCGCGATCGGGTGGTGAGGTCAGTACCTGCACAACATCTCTGCTTTTTTTTGTTTTTGTTGTCCGGGCTCTTGACCTCGAATTCCATCCATACAAAACATTCGGACTAAATTATGTAGTTAAATAAATTGGCCCCCTCCCCTCAGGCTAAACAGTGGTGATGTGGCTCCATCCTCTCCTAGCCGAGGTCGTGAATGTATTGTTATTGCTCTCAACTTAAAGGCACAATCTGAAACAATATCTGTGATCGATGAGTGATGAAGTCGCTCAATACGTGAGGGGCCAGTCATCATTATTGCCACCCCCCCACTCCTCAAGTGGAACCCTTGTGACCCCCATAGTACCCGTGCATACGCAATGATTGTGAATTGTGAATTAATCATTATCTGCCAATTTGTGCCATTCATATCGCACCAATATTGATTGAGATTTTGAAGTAGCTCAGAAGTGGGAGTAGTTAATATTGTTGGATCGCCAGCCTAATCAGTGGGGTCATGGTCTCCCGCACTGATCTTACGCTTTTGGGTGGCTTAGGTTAATCAGCGTGCTCAGCACATCTATCATCTAGATGAGTTTGCGAGCTAACGGTATTCCTTATCCATATTCACTGTAGCTGTAGAGCCTAGGCCGGGAGTAGCATGACCCACTGAGTAGGCATGAGCGTCCAACTATTTATCGACCCTACTTAGACTGAGTTCCTTTTCTTCAATCAATTCTTGTGTGTGCGTAGTTGTTGTGCTCTATTTGGCAGATTTAGAAGTTATTCTCAATTGTCACAATCATTGGCGTATGCTCGGGGTCTATGGGGGTCACATGGTTCCACTTGGGTGCGGGGGGGGGTGGCTATAGATGATGACTAGGCCCTCCGTCGACGTTGATACTTAGCTCTCATCGTGCACTGTGTTGGGGTGGTGTCAGATGTGTGCCTTTAATGTGTGAGAATATACTATTCATTCACGACCTCGCGTAGTGAAGAGATGGTGCCACATTCCCCACTGTGTTAGCCTGAGGAGGGGGCAATTGTTTTTTAATAATATTGTAGTCCGAATTGTTGGTTTGTTGATGTTCCGAGGTCTGATCACGTTAATATTATAAAATAAAGCAGAGCTGTGTTGTGCTGTCTGACCGCACCACCCGTCGCGCTATCCTGGTGCCGCTGATTTTAGAGACGATAGTTGTAGTTCGCCTGACATTCCTGGACATCGGTCCGCCCGCTCACTGACGTCACCTGACCTGAGTGCGACGCCTGCCACCGGCCGCATGTCATTCATCAGGAGCAAATAGCGAGCGCCGAAGCGACTCGAATCCGGGCTGCCACTACCGGGATAGGTCAGAGTCACGAGTCCTCTGAGCTACAGGGGCGGACTTGTTAACTGGCCCAATGATAACTGGCCCATCACATTTCAGCGATGTCACCCTCTTCTTCACTGATATTGGGTTGTGATGATATGTCTTTTCCTTGTAGTAGGTGGGGAGAGAGGAGCTAAAACGACCCCCGATAGATTTTTCCGCTCCTGTCCCCAAACGAGTAGAGATGACGGCCATCAAACTTTGACTTTTCCTAAATATTCATTGGCACATTTTGGCGCGAATGCTAAAAGGTTTCAGCTCTCACCAGGGCGGCTTCAGGCGTGTTTTTGTGGAGGCATGGTTGGTTTTAGCGTGTTCTCGGTTTTTCAATATAGATATCAATGCCATTAGCTAACCATTGTAGTACGAGCTGTACTTACTTGCATGCCGTTTGGTGGCTATTTGGTAGTTGTGATCTTTGTCTTGTCTTGTTGTATTGCGCATGGGCGCCTACCAGGAACGATTTGTTGAGAGGCATTTGGGTCCTCGGGCATTACATGTGATTCTGACAGATTAAGTTCTATACTCAGTGTGAACCTTCTTGAGTTCCTTTGCACAGGCTGTGCGATTTGGTATTTGTTTGGGGTTGCCCACAGCGACTCCAGGACGGATTTTGGGGCATGTCTTTGACTCCGTTCACACTCACTTGTGTTTAGTAACTCAAAACGTTATTTTCGGTGGTGATCTAGTGCAATTCATCTGCTGGAGCATAATTGTATTTTGTGCATAGGCGTCTAACGAATGCAATTAGGGGAGCATTGTGGCCCACGAAGTGTAACTCTTGCAATAGTTGATTCTACGTGGGTTCTTGAGTACCGTGTTTAGCAATGCCTTGCAATCGTGCCTTTGTGTTTGGTTTGCCCATGGCGTCGCCAGACGAGTTTGTTTGTTTGGGAGGGGGCTGTGTTTGATTCCGTGCACACACATGTGTTTAGTGCCCAGAACGTTTTTTGCAGTCGGAATCTCATGCGATATCATTCTGCATGAGATCACTATTGTTTGTTGGGGCAGTGCGGTGCCAGGGTGGGAGAAAAGCGTTTGGCCCAATTAGCTCAAGGTCCTGGGTGAATTTGGGTGGAATGTGGGACTCTTGGTGTGACACTTCATAGCAAAAGATATCATTAGCTTGAGTAGCCTAACTAAGACTGGCTCCATTCCCCCTACCCTTCTCCTCTGTGAGCACGCTACTGCACAAATACAATATTGCAATTATTTACTTGTCCATGCATACACATTGAATTATAATGCAGCCAAACATAAATCAAATCGCATCAAAATATTAGTATGCCTTCTTTAGATTACCCCCCCTTTTGAATAGCCTGGGGACGTCATTGGGTGAATTTCCCAAACTTTAAAAGGACTATATGTTAGAGCATATATGTAGGTGTGAAATACATCTACATTAACTATTGCGTTTTATTAACGTCCCAGGGCATTCATCTAAATCTGCATGCCCCCCCCCCCCCCACCCCATTGTGTGCTACCTGTATCCGCCATTGGCAACATCTATATTACTATTGATAGAGCGTCTGTCGGTCTGTCTCTCCGGAACGAATTTAACACAGTAAAGCGGCAGTTCTACATTGTCAGTACCACATTGCTATAAAGCACTGATGTACGTGATTTTAAGGTTTCAAACGAGTTTACGGATACTACCGAGTGGTGTATAATTCGATATTTCCGACGCATTGATACGATTAGTTTCAGACAGTTTTAGGTTGTGCAGTTTTGGCGAAGGGTTTGTGTAACTAACATAGGAGGGTGTAGAAAAATATTTACCGTAAAATAAAAACAGTTTACGGATACGAGTTTTACATCGCTTCACTCCAGTCGAAAGCCAATCAGATCCGACCACGGATGCCACAACCGGAGTTTTGTCATGGCTGGGCTGGCCCTATGGCCTTGGGCTGGCCTGGCTGGGCCTGCTGGGCCTGGCTGGGCCTGGGCTGGGCCTGGCCTGGCGCCTGGGCTGGGCCTGGCTGGGCCTGGGCTGGCCTGGGCTGGGCCTGGGCTGGGCCTTGGCTGGGCCTGGCCGGGCTCTTAACTTAAGGAAATCACTGGGCTCTGGATGGGCCTGGGCCTGACAATTTTGAAGTAATGCGCGCGTCGCACAAGCTCAGGGTCAGAGCTCAAAATATTTTAACCAGCAGTTCACTTACACAGCAACATCACTGTTGCTGTGGCTGTGGCTGTTCGTTTTTTGGTTAGCATAGTTGGTTCATTGTTTCACATTTATAGTATACAAGTAAATATGCTAGATAATTATTGCAAATTTTGTGAAAATAATGAGATTCTTATTCTGAAGGGCCGGACTGGGCTGGCCTCAATATTTTTAGTTTGACCGGGCCTGTCCGGGCCTGGGCTTGGTGTCATGGGACTGGCCGGCCGGCTGGGGGTTGTTGGGCCCGTGACGAACACTGGTCTGGAGACCACGCGAAGCTTGGTCTTTAGAGAGTTTAGAGCACTTTACAGGCCCGTCAGGCCACCAGGGGCCTTCTCTGAAAGACCGAGAGGCCCCATGGACGTTCAAAAGGTCCCTATGCATGTGCAGGTCAGCCCTTGGGCGAAATCCTAGCTACATACATGTGCCCTACGTTGGTCTAATAGGGTCCTTGTTAGGTCTGAATAGGCCCTCACTGGGTCTGAGAGTGCCTCTACGCTGTCAGCGTGGGCCTTGGCCACTTCTGAAAGGACCTTGGGGTGGTTTGCGAAGGTCCTGGCCGGGCCTAAGAGGGCTCTACACCCGCGTTAAGAGGGTCTAACCAAGCCTTAGAGGGACCCTTACGCTGGTTTGAGAGGCCCAGTCCCATTACTGACTGGGCCCTACATTATTCAGAGATGGACCTCGGGCCTCGCCGGGAAGTGTGAAATGGGCCTGGCGTCTGTTTGAGATGACCTTTCCAATCCGCAATGGCCCTAAGCGCGTCTGGAAGGGACCTTACACTAGGCCTGCTAGGACCCTATACCGGACACCAGGCGAGCCATTTGGGCCCGCCGAACATGAGGCCTAGTCTGAACCCTCTCAGGCCTGGCAATGACCCTCTCTAACCGACGTAGCGCCACTCAAGTCTGCAAGATCCATATCAGGCTCAGAAAGGCCCTCTCAGGCCCACCGATAGTACTCTCAAAGAGACTGAGGGACTTCTCTTACCGACCTTAGGGCCCTCTCACACCGGCACAGGACCCTCTCAGATTGACAGAAGGCCCTTTCAGACCTACCGGTTGTCCTCTCAGACCTGCATAGGGCGCACAAAAGTCTTGCATGGGCCCTACAAGACTGGCATAGGGCCTGTCAGGTCTGAAAAGGCCTTCTTAGACCGGTATGTGACTCGTCTGCATGACGAGGGACCTCGTATGCTTGGCAAGTGCTTCACCATACCTGAAAATGCACCCTCTGACCGGTCTGATGCCTTTCAGACCGACAAAATTGCGCGGGACAACCTTTCACCTCAGGAGCCCCTGTGTCGTAGTGGGTGCCCCCATCCCGAGAATTGTCTTGGATCCGCCCCATGTCATGCGCCAAGTTTGTTGACATTCCTGAAGATAAAAGACGAGAATCGCCACGCCATGTTTATTTAAATGACGGAGAATCGCCACGTCTTTGTTTATTTGCTACATATTGCAAATTATTTATGCCAAATGCTCTGCGTCACACCGAGAGTCTGTTTCTCCCTCGTGGTAAACCTTATTAGTAAAGGAATCTTGGTTTGAACACTCCCCTAAGGTCACCAGGTCAGGTCAAGTGACCCACTTCGAAAAAGTGTACGGTTAGTATCACAGCCACAGTGTATGACAAAGCAATTTAAAACTACAGGATTACATAGGTCATAAATAAGTACCTACAATTCGCGTATCTCAGATTTTGTATATCGATAACCAAAGGTCGGGTCAATTTCGTGACCTTCCCCATGATGTCGATGGGCAAATATACAAATGTTTCCTATTCTGAGGATACGCATCAGATCAAACCATTTACCTCCTGAAAGAGCGTCTGCATTTGGAGCAGGAGATGTCAGGAAGATGACCCAGATGCTACAGGCGAAGTCCGCCGAGAGTTTATTCTCACTGGAAAGGCAATCGTTCGGGACCTGCACGCTGTGCTCGTGGCACGCGCCGGTTCGTTATTGTGTGAAACCACTTACCACGGTAGTCGTCCATAGTAATACTGTTGTATATCGGTAGATTGCATACATTATATACGGTGGTATCTATTTTAACTCAGATTTTATCCAGAATTACGCCCTGTATAGTGTTTGTTATTTGTTGTGTGTCTGGGTGCTTTGAGAAGCACTACTGTGCTACGTGGCTAAATCTGCAGCTCGTACAACAGGCCCCGTCATCCCGCTTCCCGGGCCTGGTAGACCCAGACCGATCCTGGGGGCCAGTCTGCAGGCCCTCAGGGCCAGGGCCGGTCGGCCGGCCGGTGGCACAGGTCGCCGACCCGTTGGTCGGAGGCTCTTGCACCCCCCTGGCCGGTCGCGACTGGCCGGCCGGGCTGCTTCGCTAGGTGAAGGCTGCGTATTAATGCGAGGTGGTGCTGGCGGGGGCTCTCATATGGGGATATACGAACATTATTCAATGAACTTGTGCATGAGTTTCCGAATAACAAAGTGTAAACAAACAAAAACAATACAGTGCTACGTATGCATTTCATGAATATTTTTGTACAGCAGTTGGCAGCTGACAACACTACTACGACAATGTTAGCTCTTCTTGACTAAAATGTAATTGTTCTATAGGTTGGGTTTGCTTAGCTCAAATTCTGAGCAATCGGCCGCCATCGTAGAATTATACCAGCACTGCTGGGAAACTGAAACTTGAAACATTTGCTATTCTGTGGGTAGGGTATGCTCTTCGCTAAAATGAACGTTTACCGTTATTACGAGCGAGCGCTTCGAGCTCGCTCTGCCTTCGTGGTATATGGGAGAAATCTGAATAGCAGCGCCCGGCCCGACTCGGCTCGACCCGGCCCGTGGCGACGCTTTTGAGAAGCTAATATCTCTGCAACCGCACGTCCGATTGACAAGCGGTTTCTTTGCTGAGTAGGTGTCCCAACCTAACCTTGTTGAGACCAGTGCCGACTCATGTGGGTGACTACCACTGCGCGTGGCGCGTGCCGCGTGAGGGGTGTTGAAAAGTGTTTCTCACGTAAAAACTCCGCAACGGGCTGGGCCGATTGTGTTCAAATTTGGTGTGGTTAGGGACCCCTCTGCCGCCAATTCTCCACATGTCAGGGTGGGGTGCCTCTGCACGTGCGCACGTGCACACCCCTATTATATCTCAGGAACGGCTGGCCGATGTGTTTCAAATTGTGTGTGTGGTTAGGGACCCTCTCAGCCGCGACTTTCTCACATGTCAGGGATGGGGGGTGGGCCTCTGCACTGGCGCACGGCACACCCCTATTCTATATTTCAGGAACGGCTGGAGCCGATTGTGTTCAAATTTGGATGTGTAGTTAGGTTCCCTCCGCCGCACCTTCCATAAGTTATGGTGCCTCTGCACGTGCGCACGTGCACACCCCTATTCTATATCTCAGGAGCGGCTGAGCCGTATTGGTTGGCTGCTAATGTTGGTGTGTGGTTGTGACCTCTTAGTCCCTTTCCCACAAGTTAGGGGTGGGGTGCCTCTGCACGGTCCGTGCGTGCTCACTTTTTTGGATCTCAGAAACCACTTGCCCATTCGAATTGAAATTCACCATCATTTTGTTCGCGCTCGCTCGTTCATCGCCGACTGCGCGCCTTACTGGTCTTAGTGGAAAAACAAACGAGCTAATAACGAGCTACTGTGCTATAAACGAGCATCAATCTTTGATATTAACTATGCCACCGAAACTAAGTCCGGCATTCCCCCAGCCTTTGGAAGTCACTTGGCTTTCCACGTCTTATCGACCCACCAGTGAAATTGTCTTAGAGGAGCCCTGGCCGAGGCAGCAGTAGCAGCGGCCAAGCGTGGCCAGCGGCTCTCAGCAGACTGGCGAGAGAGTCCCGCACCCAGCCGCCCCAGCCGCCAGCCGCCGCTGATTGGCCGTTGCCGGTGACCTCAGACTCTGGACGTAACCACAAGCCGCCAATGGGCGGCGTGCCTCAGTGCTGTGCGGCGCAGTATCCACGCCGGGCCGGCACCAGCTGACGGCGGAGGCCCGCTCCTCTGACGTCAATCCATTGTTTGCACCCCTGGGGGCGTAAGCTGACCCCCCCTCCCCCCCTTGTGGGTCACCGACCCAATTGGCACACGTACAGTCGGTCCATAATGATCTTCCCTTGCCACCACGTGGCGCTACGGTCGCGATAGGCACTCAAATGGTGTTTCCCCACCGTAGGTGGCACCCATTGTGGCTGTCTGACAGGTGCGTGACCTGGGGGAGGGGGAGGTAGGGAGGAAGTGCGGGGCGTTGTCGGAATGGAGTGCGCCGCGACCCGGTGTGTGTCTGGGCCGTCTGTCTCGAGGGTCAAGAGGTCACCTGTCTTGAGCTGGCAGAGATCCAATATTGGAGACTGAATAACAGTGTTCAACACATCAGCCTAAATAGCTCAGTCGGTATAGCTGCGAACTCCTAGCGTATTCGTAGATTGGGTCGTGGGTTCGAACCGCGCGGGCACCGGGTGCGTTTATGTGTATTCTTCTTAATCATGCCACGTGTCTTGCGCAATGCAGAACCCCGAAATTGCGAATGCAAACGTCCACCTGATGATTCTACAACGAAAAAGCAGACAAATGCAGTGGGGCCTCACACTGATATGTTCGCAGTCACGCCGTTCCGTCCTTCACGCTCCACAAACACACCAGGGCGGGTTTATATCCATTAAGTTAGCGACGATATCTGCGACGACAGTATTTACAACCTTAGGTCTATGAAGCATCGCCAGTGTGTAGCTGATAGAGCATCTGACTGGCTACGTGTTGTAAATTGTGCTTTGACCTGAGATCAGTCATAATATCGACACTTTATTTTTTGGCGCGCGACGATTTATCAATCGTCGCAAGCGACACGACGGATCGGCCATTTCCCAGACATCTGTGACGATAGTATCGGTCAACTTGAGATACAAATATTCGGTGGGTATAGCCCGTGCAGTGTTTCTAATCAATTGACACTTAGCGATGCTTTACAGACCTATGGTTTTTCTTAATACTGGTCATCACAAACATCGTCGCTAACTTGACATTCTAGGTCTGCGTATATTGCCAACCACGGTCCCCGACACAACCTTGCCACACATGAGCATTGTTATTCCCCAATCGGCCTGTGTGGGTCAGACCAGGACGGAGCGGTGCAGAGTTCCGCAAGTATCGGCCGCATCGGGCGAGCTGTCAAACCGGTCCGGCCCCGCCTCGGTGCGGGATTCAGCCAGCTATCGTTTTGCCTACCGTGGGAGACCCAGAGCTAGGGAGATCATTTTGGGACCGACTGTACATGGTGACTTCCACGAGACCTGTAAATATGGAGTCTCTGGGACCATCTGTTTGACCTGTGAAGCCTCTTGAATGAAATCTTCCTTTTTGCATTTGACACGTGCCACGTGCCACCCCGAGTGATGCATGGCCGGAAAGCGATCAGTGAGCTCTATCGGAACACCGAATTTGGCCTGGCTAGCTCAATATTCACAGGCAGTAGACGACCATATATCCAGGGGGTTTTACCCCCTGGTGGGTTTGTTTTTTCCCCCTCCGGGTCGACGATCCCAATGATTTTGGGCCGCTGTATCGCGCACAGTGACCTGCGAGTAGCAAGTCTGTGTCACCAAATTGTGACCTGAGGAGGCGAAAAAAAGAAAAACATTATGGCGCCCACTTTTTGGCCCTTGGCACGTGCCACGTCCTACGGTTGAC
>JAXIVJ010010571.1:0-46675 GCA_036785665.1 Chirona hameri | reverse complement strand
GTCGTCCGGACGGCCCGGACGGCCCGGAACGACCACTCCTGGCGACCCTTTCACAAGGGACCAATGACATACCGGCGCATACCCTTGGTTGTCGCGGTTGTCCTAATACCTGCTGAATCTGGTATATTTAGTATGCTTTTTCTGGCATAGTTACTGGTATCAGCAAACGCGTCCCTTCCGGTCTTACCCTTTCATTGTTCTGACCAGTCCTCCGGTCCCACGTGCCACCAACGGCCATCCAAGCGGCATTCCTTCTTGCCCCCATCCCTGTCCGCTGCGCGGCGGCCGGCGGACACAGCGGGTGGTCCGTCCAGCGTCACTCCTGCCCGGCCGGCCCGACATTCCTATTTCAACCATTTTTAACACATTGACCCCTTCAGTCATTCAGTGCGCTGCGCGCCAGTGGCGCTGGGGAAGTACAGTGACATTGACCCCTTCAGTCATTCAGTGCGCTGCGCGCCAGTGGCGCTGGGGAAGTACAGTGCGATGTGCGACGCGCTGAATCCTTGTCCAAACTTGTGCAGTGACGAATTCCACGCTGAAGTTGTGACGATGGTTGTGGGAAGTCACAGGGGCATATGAACAACGCAAAATCAGGTACAGACATAACTCGCTTTTGATTGGGGTCTCAGTCGAACGCCATTGACGGGGGTGGCAATATTTGTCCAATGCCCATTCTGGTTAGTGATTATTTTCCGAACCAATGATGGCAGGGAGACGCTCAATGCGGCAATGGAATTAGCTCTATGTGTCGAATTTTCCGATCAATGTATCGCCATCCCGTTTTCTGCTTTCAGGTACTGCTCAATATTGAAGTCAGAAAAAAGTCCGGCAGTATTGATATTGCACTAGGGTGTATAATGGCACCAATTGCGCACATTTTGCACTATGAATTTGAATATCGCAGGACGGCAACCACCAACCCCGGTCTTAATTTCGTCGACCACCACGAAAACATTTTTTTTCTAGCCCTGACCACACCCACCACACCCACACACACCACACCCACACACACACCACACCCACACACACCACACCCACACACACCACACCCACACACACCACACCCACACACACCACACCCACACCCACCACACCCACACCCACCACACCCATACCCACCACACCCACACCCACCACACCCACACCCACCACACCCACACCCACCACACCCACACCCACCACACCCACACCCACCACACCCACACCCACCACACCCACACCCACCACACCCACACCCACCACACCCACACCCACCACACCCACACCCACACCCACCACACCCACACCCACCACACCCACACCCACCACACCCACACCCACCACACCCACACCCACCACACCCACACCCACCACACCCACACCCACCACACCCACACCCACCACACCCACACCCACCACACCCACACCCACCACACCCACACCCACCACACCCACACCCACCACACCCACACCCACCACACCCACACCCACCACACCCACACCCACCACACCCACACCCACCACACCCCACACCCACCACACCCACACCCACCACACCCACACCCACCACACCCACACCCACCACACCCACACCCACCACACCCACACCCACCACACCCACACCCACCACACCCACACCCACCACACCCACACCCACCACACCCACACCCACCACACCCACACCCACCACACCCACACCCACCACACCCACACCCACCACACTCACACCCACCACACCCACACCCACCACACCCACACCCACCACACCCACACCCACCACACTCACCACACCCACCACACCCACCACACCCACACCCACCACACCCACACCCACGACACCCACACCCACGACACCCACACCCACCACACCCACACCCACCACACCCACACCCACCACACCCACACCCACCACACCCACACCCACCACACCCACACCCACCACACCCACACCCACCACACCCACACCCACCAAACCGACACCCACCACACCCACACCCACCACACCAACACCCACCACACCCACACCCACCACACCCACACCCACCACACTCACACCCACCACACCACACCCACCACACCCACACCCACCACACCCACACCCACCACACCCACCACACCCACCACACCCACCACACCCACACCCACCACACACCCACACACCACACCCACACCCACCACACCCACACCCACCACACCCACCACACCCCACACCCACCACACCCACCACACCCACACCCACCACACCCACACCCACCACACCCACACCCACCCACACCACCACACCCACACCACCCACACCCACCACACCCACACCCACCACACCCACACCCACCACACCCACACCCACCACACCCACACCCACCACACCCACACCCACCACACCCACACCCACCACACCCACACCCACCACACCCACACCCACCACACCCACACCCACCACACCCACACCCACCACACCCACACCCACCACACCCACACCCACCACACCCACACCCACCACACCCACACCCACCACACCCACACCCACCACACCCACACCCACCACACCCACACCCACCACACCCACACCCACCACACCCACACCCACCACACCCACACCCACCACACCCACACCCACCACACCCACACCCACCACACCCACACCCACCACACCCACACCCACCACACCCACACCCACCACACCCACACCCACCACACCCACACCCACCACACCCACACCCACCACACCCACACCCACCACACCCACACCCACCACACCCACACCCACCACACCCACACCAACCACACCCACACCCACCACACCCACACCCACCACACCCACACCCACCACACCCACACCCACCACACCACACCCACCACACCCACCACACCCACCACACCCACACCCACCACACCCACACCCACCACACCCACACCCACCACACCCACACCCACCACATCTACACCCACCACACCCACACCCACCACACACACACACACACCACACCCACACCCACCACACCCACCACACCCACCACACCCACCACACCCACCACACCCACCACACCCACCACACCCACACCCACCACACCCACACCCACCACACCCACACCCACCACACCCACACCTACCACACCCACACCCACCACATCCACACCCACCACACCCACACCCACCACACCCACACCCACCACACCCACACCCACCACACCCACACCCACCACACCCACACCCACCACACCCACACCCACCACACCCACACCCACCACACCCACACCCACCACACACACACCCACCACACCCACACCCACCACACCCACACCCACCACACCCACACCCACCACACCCACACCCACCACACCCACACCCACCCCACCCACACCCACCACACCCACACCCACCACACCCACACCCACCACACCCACACACACCACACCAGCCACACCCACCTCACCCACACCCAACACACACACACCCACCACACGCACACCCACCACACACACACACACACACCACACCCACACCCACCACACCCACACCCACTACACCCACCACACCCACACCCACCACACCCACACCCACTACACCCACCACACCCACACCCACGATACCCACCACACCCACCACACCCACCACACCCACACCCATCACACCCACATTTACCACACCCACACCCACCACACCCACCACACCCACCACACCCAACACACCCACCACACCCACCACACCCACCACACCCACACCCACCACACCCACACCCACACCCACCACACCCACATTTACCACACCCACAACACCCACCACACCCACCACACCCACCACACCCACACCCACCACACCCACACCCACACCCACCACACCCACATTTACCACACCCACACCCACCACACCCACCACACCCACCACACCCAGGGCTAAAATGTATTGTCGTTTTGTCGTCCTCACCGGCAACCAAGGACATGGAATTTCGGCGACCACATTCGGTGTCCTGACGAGGTTACCGAGTCAAAAATAATTAAATGTCTACCCTAGCCCAATCCACCTATCCTAACTCAGCTGTATCTGTATGTGCTAGGCATATGTTTTTGTTTCGATCTCTGCTTCTCGCATGCCTTCGTCCTAAAACACGTCTTCATGTTAGCACCGGCGCGGGTCTACATTCCAAATCACTCATGCAGCAACAAACTATACTGTAGGTATACTATACACTATATAATATATACTGTATCGGCGAGAGAACCACGGCTGTCGTCCGGACGGCCCGGACGGCCCGGACGACCACTCCTGGCGACCCTTTCACAAGGGACCAATGACATACCGCGCATACCCTTGGTTGTCGCGGTTGTCCTAATACCTGCTGAATCTGGTATATTTAGTATGCTTTTTCTGGCATAGTTACTGGTATCAGCAAACGCGTCCCTTCCGGTCTTACCCTTTCATTGTTCTGACCAGTCCTCCGGTCCCACGTGCCACCAACGGCCATCCAAGCGGCATTCCTTCTTGCCCCCTCCCTGTCCGCTGCGCGGCGGCCGGCGGACACAGCGGGTGGTCCGTCCAGCGTCACTCCTGCCCGGCCGGCCCGACATTCCTATTTCAACCATTTTTAACACATTGACCCCTTCAGTCATTCAGTGCGCTGCGCGCCAGTGGCGCTGGGGAAGTACAGTGCGATGTGCGACGCGCTGAATCCTTGTCCAAACTTGTGCAGTGACGAATTCCACGCTGAAGTTGTGACGATGGTTGTGGGAAGTCACAGGGGCATATGAACAACGCAAAATCAGGTACAGACATAACTCGCTTTTGATTGGGGTCTCAGTCGAACGCCATTGACGGGGGTGGCAATATTTGTCCAATGCCCATTCTGGTTAGTGATTATTTTCCGAACCAATGATGGCAGGGAGACGCTCAATGCGGCAATGGAATTAGCTGTATGTGTCGAATTTTCCGATCAATGTATCGCCATCCCGTTTTCTGCTTTCAGGTACTGCTCAATATTGAAGTCAGAAAAAAGTCCGGCAGTATTGATATTGCACTAGGGTGTATAATGGCACCAATTGCGCACATTTTGCACTATGAATTTGAATATCGCAGGACGGCAACCACCAACCCCGGTCTTAATTTCGTCGACCACCACGAAAACATTTTTTTTCTAGCCCTGACCACACCCACCACACCCACACACACCACACCCACACACACACCACACCCACACACACCACACCCACACACACCACACCCACACACACCACACCCACACACACCACACCCACACCCACCACACCCACACCCACCACACCCATACCCACCACACCCACACCCACCACACCCACACCCACCACACCCACACCCACCACACCCACACCCACCACACCCACACCCACCACACCCACACCCACCACACCCACACCCACCACACCCACACCCACCACACCCACACCCACCACACCCACACCCACCACACCCACACCCACACCCACCACACCCACACCCACCACACCCACACCCACCACACCCACACCCACCACACCCACACCCACCACACCCACACCCACCACACCCACACCCACCACACCCACACCCACCACACCCACACCCACCACACCCACACCCACCACACCCACACCCACCACACCCACACCCACCACACCCACACCCACCACACCCACACCCACCACACCCACACCCACCACACCCACACCCACCACACCCACACCCACCACACCCACACCCACCACACCCACACCCACCACACCCACACCCACCACACCCACACCCACCACACCCACACCCACCACACCCACACCCACCACACCCACACCCACCACACCCACACCCACCACACCCACACCCACCACACCCACACCCACCACACCCACACCCACCACACTCACACCCACCACACCCACACCCACCACACCCACACCCACCACACCCACACCCACCACACTCACCACACCCACCACACCCACCACACCCACACCCACCACACACCCACACCCACCACACCCATACCCACCACACCCACACCCACCACACCCACACCCACCACACCCACACCCACCACACCCACACCCACCACACCCACACCCACCACACCCACACCCACCACACCCACACCCACCACACCCACACCCACCACACCCACACCCACCACACCCACACCCACCACACCCACACCCACCACACCCACACCCACCACACCCACACCCACCACACCCACACCCACCACACCCACACCCACCACACCCACACCCACCACACCCACACCCACCACACCCACACCCACCACACCCACCACACCCACCACACCCACACCCACCACACCCACACCCACCACACCCACACCCACCATACCCACACCCACCACACCCACACCCACCACACCCACACCCACTACACCCACACCCACCACACCCACACCCACCACACCCACCACACCCACACCCACCACACCCACACCCACCACACCCACACCCACTACACCCACACCCACCACACCCACACCCACCACACCCACACCCACTACACCCACACCCACCACACCCACACCCACCACACCCACACCCACCACACCCACACCCACCACACCCACACCCACCACACCCACACCCACCACACCCACACCCACCACACCCACACCCACCACACCCACACCCACCACACCCACACCCACCACACCCATACCCACCACACCCACACCCACCACACCCACACCCACCACACCCACACCCACCACACCCACACCCACCACACCCACACCCACCACACCCACACCCACCACACCCACCACACCCACACCCACCACACCCACACCCACCACACCCACACCCACCACACCCACACCCACCACACCCACACCCACCACACCCACACCCACCACACCCACACCCACCACATCCACACCCACCACACCAGCCACACCCACCTCACCCACACCCAACACACACACACACCCACCACACCCACCACACCCACACCCACCATACCCACCACACCCACCACACCCACCACACCCACACCCATCACACCCACACCCACCACACCCACATTTACCACACCCACACCCACCACACCCACCACACCCACCACACCCACCACACCCACCACACCCACCACACCCACCACACCCACCACACCCACCACACCCACCACACCCACCACACCCACCACACCCACACCCACCACACCCACACCCACCACACCCACACCCACACCCACCACACCCACATTTACCACACCCACACCCACCACACCCACCACACCCACCACACCCACCACACCCAGGGCTAAAATGTATTGTTGTTTTGTCGTCCTCACCGGCAACCAAGGACATGGAATTTGGGCGACCACATTCGGTGTCCTGACGAGGTTACCGAGTCAAAAATAATTAAATGTCTACCCTAGCCCAATCCACCTATCCTAACTCAGCTGTATCTGTATGTGCTAGGCATATGTTTTTGTTTCGATCTCTGCTTCTCGCATGCCTTCGTCCTAAAACACGTCTTCATGTTAGCACCTGCGCGGGTCTACATTCCAAATCACTCATGCAGCAACAAACTATACTGTAGGTATACTATACACTATATAATATATACTGTATCAGCGAGAGAACCACTGCTGTCGTCCGGACGGCCCGGACGGCCCGGACGACCACTCCTGGCGACCCTTTCACAAGGGACCAATGACATACCGCGCATACCCTTGGTTGTGGCGGTTGTCCTAATACCTGCTAAATCTGGTATATTTAGTATGCTTTTTCTGGCATAGTTACTGGTATCAGCAAACGCGTCCCTTCCGGTCTTACCCTTTCATTGTTCTGACCAGTCCCCCGGTCCCACGTGCCACCAACGGCCATCCAAGCGGCATTCCTTCTTGCCCCCTCCCTGTCCGCTGCGCGGCGGCCGGCGGACACAGCGGGTGGTCCGTCCAGCGTCACTCCCGCCCAGCCGGCCCGACATTCCTATTTCAACCATTTTTAACACATTGACCCCTTCAGTCATTCAGTGCGCTGCGCGCCAGTGGCGCTGGGGAAGTACAGTGCGATGTGCGACGCGCTGAATCCTTGTCCAAACTGGTGCAGTGACGAATTCCACGCTGAAGTTGTGACGATGGTTGTGGGAAGTCACAGGGGCATATGAACAACGCAAAATCAGGTACAGACATAACTCGCTTTTGATTGGGGTCTCAGTCGTACGCCATTGACGGGGGTGGCAATATTTGTCCAATGCCCATTCTGGTTAGTGATTATTTTCCGAACCAATGATGGCAGGGAGACGCTCAATGCGGCAATGGAATTAGCTCTATGTGTCGAATTTTCCGATCAATGTATCGCCATCCCGTTTTCTGCTTTCGGGTACTGCTCAATCTATAGAAGTCAGAAAAAAGTCCGGCAGTATTGATAGTGCACTAGGGTGTATAATGGCATCAATTGCGCACATTTTGCACTATGAATTTGAATATCGCAGGACGGCAACCACCAACCCCGGTCTTAATTTCGACGACCACCACGAAAACATTTTGTTTAGCCCTGACCACACCCACCACACCCAAACACACCACACCCACACACACACCACACCCACACACACCACACCCACACCCACCACACCCACACCCACCACACCCACACCCACCACACCCACACCCACCACACCCACACCCACTACACCCACACCCACCACACCCACACCCACCACACCCACACCCACCACACCCACACCCACCACACCCACACCTACCACACCCACACCCACCACACCCACACCCACCACACCCACACCCACCACACCCACACCCACCACACTCACACCCACCACACCCACACCCACCACACCCACACCCACCACACCCACACCCACCACACCCACACCCACCACACCCACCACACCCACACCCACCACACCCACACCCACCACACCCACACCCACCACACCCACACCCACCACACCCACCACACCCACACCCACCACACCCACACCCACCACACCCACACCCACCACACCCACACCCACCACACCCACACCCACCACACCCACACCCACCACACCCACACCCACCACACCCACACCCACACCCACCACACCCACACCCACCACACCCACACCCACCACACCCACACCCACCACACCCACACCCACCACACCCACACCCACCACACCCACACCCACCACACCCACACCCACCACACCCACACCCACCACACCCACACCCACCACACCCACACCCACCACACCCACACCCACCACACCCACACCCACCACACCCACACCCACCACACCCACACCCACCACACCCACACCCACCACACCCACACCCACCACACCCACACCCACCACACCCACACCCACCACACCCACACCCACCACACCCACCACACCCACACCCACCACACCCACACCCACCACACCCACACCCACCACACCCACACCCACCACACCCACCACACCCACCACACCCACACCCACCACACCCACACCCACCACACCCACACCCACCACACCCACCACACCCACACCCACCACACCCACACCCACCACACCCACACCCACCACACCCACACCCACCACACCCACACCCACCACACCCACACCCACCACACCCACACCCACCACACCCAAACCCACCACACCCACACCCACACCCACCACACCCACACCCACCACACCCACACCCACCACACCCACACCCACCACACCCACACCCACCACACCCACACCCACCACACCCACACCCACCACACCCACACCCACCACACCCACACCCACCACACCCACACCCACCACACCCACACCCACCACACCCACACCCACCACACCCACACCCACCACACCCACACCCACCACACCCACACCCACCACACCCACACCCACCACACCCACACCCACCACACCCATACCCACCACACCCACACCCACCACACCCACACCCACCACACCCACACCCACCACACCCACACCCACCACACCCACACCCACCACACCCACACCCACCACACCCACACCCACCACACCCACACCCACCACAGCCACACCCACCACACCCACACCCACCACACCCACGCCCATCACACCCACACCCACCACACCCACACCCACCACACCCACAACTACCACACCCACCACACTCACACCCACACCCACCACACCTACACCCACCACACCCACACCCACCACACCCACACCCACCACACCCACACCCACCACACCCACCACACTCACCACAGCCACACCCACCACACCCACACCCACCACACCCCCACCAACCACACCCATACCCACCACACCCACACCCACCACACCCACACCCACCACACCCACACCCACCACACCCACACCCACCACACCCACACCCACCACACCCACACCCACCACACCCACACCCACCACACCCACACCCACCACACCCACACCCACCACACCCACACCCACCACACCCACACCCACCACACCCACACCCACCACACCCACACCCACCACACCCACACCCACCACACCCACACCCACCACACCCACACCCACCAAACCCACCACACACACACCCACCACACCCACCACACCCACACCCACCACACACACCGCACCCACCACACCCACCACACCCACACCCACCACACCCACACCTACCACACCCACACCCACCACACCCACACCCACCACACACACACCCACCACACCCACACCCACCACACCCACACCCACCACACCCACGCCCACCACACACACGCCCACCACACCCACACCCACCACACCCACACCCACCAGACCCACACCCACCACACCCAAACCCACCACACCCACACCCACCACACCCACACCCACCACACCCACACCCACCACACCCACACCCACCACACCCACACCCACCACACCCACCACACCCACACCCACCACACCCACACCCACCACACCCACCACACCCACACCCACCACACCCCCACCCACCACACCCACACCCACCACACCCACACCCACCACACCCACACCCACCACACCCACCACACCCACCACACCCACCACACCCAGGGCTAAAATATATTGTCGTTTTGTCGTCCTCACCGGCAACCAAGGACATGGAATTTCGGCGACCACATTCGGTGTCCTGACGAGGTTACCGAGTCAAAAATAATTAAATGTCTACCCTAGCCCAATCCACCTATCCTAACTCAGCTGTATCTGTATGTGCGAGGCATATGTTTTTGTTTCGATCTCTGCTTCTCGCATGCCTTCGTTCTAAAACACGTCTTCATGTTAGCACCTGCGCGGGTCTACATTCCAAATCACTCACGCAGCAACAAACTATACTGTAGGTATACTATACACTATATACTATATACTGTATCGGCGAGACAACCACGGCTGTCGTCCGGACGGTTCGGACGACCATTCCTGGCGACCCTTTCACAAGGGACCAATGACATACCGCGCATACCCTTGGTTGTCGCGGTTGTCCTAATGACTGCTGAATCTGGTATATTTAGTATGTTTTTTTTCTGACATAGTTACTGGTATCAGCAAACGCGTCCCTTCCGGACTTACCCTTTCATTGTTCTGACCAGTCCCCCGGTCCCACGTGCCACCAACTACCATCCAAGCGGCATTCCTTCTTGCCCCCTCCCTGTCCGCGGCGCGGCGGCCGGCGGACACAGCGGGTGGTCCGTCCAGCGTCACTCCTGCCCGGCCGGCCCGACATTCCTATTTCAACCATTTTTGACACATTGACCCCTTCAGTCATTCAGTGCGCTGCTCGCCAGTGGCGCTGGGGAAGTACAGTGCGATGTGCGACGCGCTGAATCCTTGTCCAAACTTGTGCAGTGACGAATTCCACGCTGAAGGTGTGACGATGGTTGTGAGAAGACACAGGGGCATATGAACAACGCAAAATCAGGAACAGACATAACTTGCTATTGATTGGGGTCTCAGCCGAACGCCATTGACGGGGGTGGCAATATTTGTCCAATGCCCATCCTGGTTAGTAGTTATTTTCCGAACCAATGATGGCAGGGAGACGCTCAATGCGGCAATGGAATTAGCTCTATGTGTCGAATTTTCCGATCAATGTATCGCCATCCCGTTTTCTGCTTTCGGGTACTGCTCAATCTATAGAAGTCAGAAAAAAGTCCGGCAGTATTGATATTGCACTAGGGTGTATAATGGCTTCAATTGTGCACATTTTGCACTATGAATTTGAATATCGCAGGACGGCAACCACCAACCCCGGTCTTAATTTCGACGACCACCACGAAAACATTTTGTTTAGCCCTGACCACACCCACCACACCAGCACCCACCACACCCACACCCACCACACCCACACCCACCACACCCACACCCACCACACCCACACCCACCACACCCACACCCACCACACCCACACCCACCACACCCACACCCACCACACCCACACCCACCACACCCACACCCACCACACCCACACCCACCACACCCACACCCACTACACCCACACCCACCACACCCACACCCACTACACCCACACCCACCACACCCACACCCACCACACCCACACCCACCACACCCACACCCACCACACCCACACCCACCACACCCACACCCACCACACCACACCCACCACACCCACACCCACCACACCCACACCCACCACACCCACCACACCCACACCCACCACACCCACACCCACCACACCCACACCCACCACACACACACCCACCACACCCACACTCACCACACCCACACCCACCACACCCACACCCACCACACCCACACCCACCACACCCACACCCACCACACCCACACCCACCACACCCACACCCACCACACCCACACCCACCACACCCACCACACCCACACCCACCACACCCACACCCACCACACCCACACCCACCACACCCACACCCACCACACCCACACCCACCACACCCACACCCAACACACCCACACCCACCGCACCCACACCCACCACACCCACACCCACCACAGCCACACCCACCACACCCACACCCACCACACCCACACCCATCACACCCACACCCACCACACCCACACCCACCACACCCACAACTACCACACCCACCCCACTCACACCCACACCCACCACACCTACACCCACCACACCCACACCCACCACACCCACACCCACCACACCCACCACACTCACCACAGCCACACCCACCACACCCACACCCACCACACCCCCACCAACCACATCCACACCCACCACACCCATACCCACCACACCCACACCCACCACACCCACACCCACCACACCCACACCCACCACACCCACACCCACCACACCCACACCCACCACACCCACACCCACCACACCCACACCCACCACACCCACACCCACCACACCCACACCCACCACACCCACACCCACCACACCCACACCCACCACACCCACACCCACCACACCCACACCCACCACACCCACACCCACCACACCCACACCCACCACACCCACCACACACACACACACCACACCCACCACACCCACACCCACCACACCCACCGCACCCACCACACCCACCACACCCACACCCACCACACCCACACCTACCACACCCACACCCACCACACCCACACCCACCACACACACACCCACCACACCCACACCCACCACACCCACACCCACCACACCCACGCCCACCACACCCACGCCCACCACACCCACACCCACCACACCCACACCCACCAGACCCACACCCACCACACCCAAACCCACCACACCCACACCCACCACACCCACACCCACCACACCCACACCCACCACACCCACACCCACCACACCCACCACACCCACACCCACCACACCCACCACACCCACCACACCCACACCCACCACACCCACACCCACCACACCCACACCCACCACACCCACACCCACCACACCCACACCCACCACACCCACACCCACCACACCCACACCCACCACACCCACACCCACCACACCCACACCCACCACACCCACCACACCCACCACACCCACCACACCCACCACACCCAGGGCTAAAATATATTGTCGTTTTGTCGTCCTCACCGGCAACCAAGGACATGGAATTTCGGCGACCACATTCGGTGTCCTGACGAGGTTACCGAGTCAAAAATAATTAAATGTCTACCCTAGCCCAATCCACCTATCCTAACTCAGCTGTATCTGTATGTGCGAGGCATATGTTTTTGTTTCGATCTCTGCTTCTCGCATGCCTTCGTTCTAAAACACGTCTTCATGTTAGCACCTGCGCGGGTCTACATTCCAAATCACTCACGCAGCAACAAACTATACTGTAGGTATACTATAAACTATATACTATATACTGTATCGGCGAGACAACCACGGCTGTCGTCCGGACGGTCCGGACGACCATTCCTGGCGACCCTTTCACAAGGGACCAATGACATACCGCGCATACCCTTGGTTGTCGCGGTTGTCCTAATGACTGCTGAATCTGGTATATTTAGTATGTTTTTTTTCTGACATAGTTACTGGTATCAGCAAACGCGTCCCTTCCGGTCTTACCCTTTCATTGTTCTGACCAGTCCCCGGTCCCACGTGCCACCAACGGCCTTCCAAGCGGCATTCCTTCTTGCCCCCTCCCTGTCCTCGGCGCGGCGGCCGGCGGATACAGCGGGTGGTCCGTCCAGCATCACTCCTGCCCGGCCGGCCCGACATTCCTATTTCAACTATTTTTAACACATTGACCCCTTCAGTCATTCAGTGCACTGCTCGCCAGTGGCGCTGGGGAAGTACAGTGCTATGTGCGACGCGCTGAATCCTTGTCCAAACTTGTGCAGTGACGAATTCCACGCTGAAGTTGTGACGATGGTTGTGAGAAGTCACAGGGGCATATGAACAACGCAAAATCAGGTACAGACATAACTTGCTTTTGATTGGGGTCTCAGCCGAACGCCATTGACGGGGGTGGCAATATTTGTCCAATGCCCATCCTGGTTAGTAGTTATTTTCCGAACCAATGATGGCAGGGAGACGCTCAATGCGGCAATGGAATTAGCTCTATGTGTCGAATTTTCCGATCAATGTATCGCCATCCCGTTTTCTGCTTTCAGGTACTGCTCAAAATTGAAGTCAGAAAAAAGTCCGGCAGTATTGATATTGCACTAGGGTGTATAATGGCACCAATTGCGCACATTTTGCACTATGAATTTGAATATCGCAGGACGGCAACCACCAACCCCGGTCTTAATTTCGACGACCACCACGAAAACATTTTGTTTAGCCCTGACCACACCCACCACACCAGCACCCACCACACCCACACCCACCACACCCACACCCACACACACCACACCCACACCCACCACACCCACCACACCCACCACACCCACACCCACCACACCCACACCCACCACACCCACACCCACCACACCCACACCCACCACACCCACACCCACCACACCCACCACACCCACCACACCCACACCCACCACACCCACACCCACCACACCCACACCCACCACACCCACACCCACCACACCCACCACACCCACCACACCCACACCCACACCCACCACACCCACCACACCCACACCCACCACACCCACACCCCACTACACCCACACCCACCACACCCACACCCACCACACCCACACCCACCACACCCACACCCACCACACCCACACCCACCACACCCACACCCACCACACCCACACCCACCACACCCACACCCACCACACCCACACCCACCACACCCACACCCACCACACCCACACCCACCACACCCACACCCACCACACCCACACCCACCACACCCACACCCACCACACCCACACCCACCACACCCACACCCACCACACCCACACCCACCACACCCACACCCACCACACCCACACCCACCACACCCACACCCACACCCACCACACCCACACCCACCACACCCACACCCACCACACCCACACCCACCACACCCACACCCACCACACCCACACCCACCACACCCACACCCACCACACCCACACCCACCACACCCACACCCACCACACCCACACCCACCACACCCACACCCACCACACCCACACCCACCACACCCACACCCACCACACCCACACCCACCACACCCACACCCACCACACCCACACCCACCACACCCACACCCACCACACCCACACCCACCACACCCACACCCACCACACCCACACCCACCACACCCACACCCACCACACCCATACCCACCACACCCACACCCACCACACCCACACCCACCACACCCACACCCACCACACCCACACCCACCACACCCACACCCACCACACCCACCACACCCACACCCACCACACCCACACCCACCACACCCACACCCACCACACCCACACCCACCACACCCACACCCACCACACCCACACCCACACCCACCACACCCACACCCACCACACCCACACCCACCACACCCACACCCACCACACCCACACCCACCACACCCACACCCACCACACCCACACCCACCACACCCACACCCACCACACCCACACCCACCACACCCACACCCACCACACCCACACCCACCACACCCACACCCACCACACCCACACCCACCACACACACACCCACCACACCCACACCCACCACACCCACACCCACCACACCACACCCACCACACCCACACCCACCACACCCACACCCACCACACCCACACCCACCACACCCACACCCACCACACCCACACCCACCACACCACACCCACCACACCCACCACACCCACACCCACCACACCCACACCCACCACACCCACACCCACCACACCCACACCCACCACACCCACACCCACCACACCCACACCCAACACACCCACACCCACCGCACCCACACCCACCACACCCACACCCACCACAGCCACACCCACCACACCCACACCCACCACACCCACACCCATCACACCCACACCCACCACACCCACACCCACCACACCCACAACTACCACACCCACCCCACTCACACCCACACCCACCACACCTACACCCACCACACCCACACCCACCACACCACACCCACACACCCACCACACTCACCACAGCCACACCCACCACACCCACACCCACCACACCCCACCAACCACATCCACACCCACCACACCCATACCCACCACACCCACACCCAGCACACCACACCCACCACACCCACACCCACCACACCCACACCCACCACACCCACACCCACCACACCCACACCCACCACACCCACACCCACCACACCCACACCCACCACACCCACACCACCACACCCACCACACCCACACCCACCACACCACACCCACCACACCCACACCCACCACACCCACACCCACCACACCCACCACACCCACACCCACCACACCCACACCCACCACACCCACACACACCCACAACCACCACACCCACCACACCCACACCCACACCCACCACACCTACACCCACCACACCCACACCCACCACAACCACACCCACCACACCCACCACACTCACCACAGCCACACCCACCACACCCACCACACCCACACCCACCACACCCCCACCCACCACACCCACACCCACCACACCCACACCCACCACACCCACACCCACCACACCCACCACACCCACACCCACCACACCCAGACCCACCCACACCCACCCACACCCACCACACCCACACCCACCACACCCACACCCACCACACCCACACCCACCACACCCACACCCACAACACCCACACCCACCACACCCACACCCACCACACCCACACCCACCACACCCCACCAACCACATCCACACCCACCACACCCATACCCACCACACCCACACCCACCACACCCACACCCACTACACCCACACCCACCACACCCACACCCACCACACTCACACCCACCACACCCACACCCACCACACCCACCAGACCCACACCCACCACACCCAAACCCACCACACCCACACCCACCACACCCACACCCACCACACCCACACCCACCACACCCACACCCACCACACCCACACCCACCACACCCACACCCACCACACCCACACCCACCACACCCACCACACCCACATCCACGACACCCCCACCCACCACACCCACACCCACCACACCCCCACCCACCACACCCACACCCACCACACCCACACCCACCACACCCACACCAACCACACCCACACCCACCACACCCACACCCACCACACCCACACCCACCACACCCACACCCACCACACCCACACCCACCACACCCACACCCACCACACCCACACCCACCACACCCACACCCACCACACCCACACCCACCACACCCACACCCACCACACCCACACCCACCACACCCACACCCACCACACCCACACCCACCACACTCACACCCACCACACCCACACCCACCACACCCACACCCACCACACCCACACCCACCACACCCACACCCACCACACCCACACCCACCACACCCACCACACTCACACCCAACACACCCACACCCACTACACCCACACCCACCACACCCACCACACACACACCCCACCACACCCACCACACCCACACCCACCACACCCACCGCACCCACCACACCCACCACACCCACACCCACCACACCCACACCCACCACACCCACACCCACCACACCCACACCCACCACACCCACACCCACCACACCCACACCCACCACACCCACACCCACCACACCCACACCCACCACACCCACACCCACCACACCCACACCCACCACACCCACACCCACCACACCCACACCCACCACACCCACACCCACCACAGCCACACCCACCACACGCACACCCACCACACCCACGCCCACCACACCTACGCCCACCACACCCACACCCACCACACCCACACCCACCAGACCCACACCCACCACACCCAAACCCACCACACCCACACCCACCACACCCACATCCAACACACCCACACCCACCACACCCACCACACCCACACCCACCACACCCACACCCACCACACCCACCACACCCACACCCACCACACCCCCACCCACCACACCCACACCCACCACACCCACACCCACCACACCCACACCCACCACACCCACACCCACCACACCCACCACACCCACCACACTCACCACACCCACCACACCCACCACACCCACCACACCCACCACACCCACCACACCCACCACACCCAGGGCTAAAATATATTGTCGTTTTGTCGTCCTCACCGGCAACCAAGGACATGGAATTTCGGCGACCACATTCGGTGTCCTGACGAGGTTACCGAGTCAAAAATAATTAAATGTCTACCCTAGCCCAATCCACCTATCCTAACTCAGCTGTATCTGTATGTGCGAGGCATATGTTTTTGTTTCGATCTCTGCTTCTCGCATGCCTTCGTTCTAAAACACGTCTTCATGTTAGCACCTGCGCGGGTCTACATTCCAAATCACTCACGCAGCAACCAACTGTAGGTATACTATACACTATATACTATATACTGTATCGGCGAGACAACCACGGCTGTCGTCCGGACGGTCCGGACGACCATTCCTGGCGACCCTTTCACAAGGGACCAATGACATACCGCGCATACCCTTGGTTGTCGCGGTTGTCCTAATGACTTCTGAATCTGGTATATTTAGTATGTTTTTTTTCTGACATAGTTACTGGTATCAGCAAACGCGTCCCTTCCGGACTTACCCTTTCATTGTTCTGACCAGTCCCCCGGTCCCACGTGCCACCAACTACCATCCAAGCGGCATTCCTTCTTGCCCCCTCCCAGTCCGCGGCGCGGCGGCCGGCTGACACAGCGGGTGGTCCGTCCAGCGTCACTCCTGCCCGGCCGGCCCGACATTCCTATTTCAACCATTTTTGACACATTGACCCCTTCAGTCATTCAGTGCGCTGCTCGCCAGTGGCGCTGGGGAAGTACAGTGCGATGTGCGACGCGCTGAATCCTTGTCCAAACTTGTGCAGTGACGAATTCCACGCTGAAGTTGTGACGATGGTTGTGAGAAGTCACAGGGGCATATGAACAACGCAAAATCAGGAACAGACATAACTTGCTATTGATTGGGGTCTCAGCCGAACGCCATTGACGGGGGTGGCAATATTTGTCCAATGCCCATCCTGGTTAGTAGTTATTTTCCGAACCAATGATGGCAGGGAGACGCTCAATGCGGCAATGGAATTAGCTCTAGGTGTCGAATTTTCCGATCAATGTATCGCCATCCCGTTTTCTGCTTTCGGGTACTGCTCAATCTATAGAAATCAGAAAAAAGTCCGGCAGTATTGATATTGCACTAGGGTGTATAATGGCACCAATTGCGCACATTTTGCACTATGAATTTGAATATCGCAGGACGGCAACCACCAACCCCGGTCTTAATTTCGACGACCACCACGAAAACATTTTGTTTAGAACTGACCACACCCACCACACCAGCACCCACCACACCCACACCCACCACACCCACACCCACCACACCCACACCCACCACACCCACACCCACCACACCCACACCCACCACACCCACACCCACCACACCCACACCCACCACACCCACACACACCACACCCACACCCACCACACCCACACCCACCACACCCACACCCACCACACCAGCACCCACCACACCCACACCCACCACACCAGCACCCACCACACCCACACCCACCACACCCACACACACCACACCCACACCCACCACACTCACACACACCACACCCACACCCACCACACCCACACACACCACACCCACACCCACCACACCCACACCCACCACACCCACACCCACCACACCCACACCCACCACACCCACACCCACCACACCCACACCCACCACACCCACACCCACCACACCCACACCCACCACACCCACACCCACCACACCCACACCCACCACACCCACACCCACCACACCCACACCCACCACACCCACACCCACCACACCCACACCCACCACACCCACACCCACCACACCCACACCCACCACACCCACACCCACCACACCCACACCCACCACACCCACACCCACCACACCCACACCCACCACACCCACACCCACCACACCCACACCCACCACACCCACACCCACCACACCCACACCCACCACACCCACACCCACCACACCCACACCCACCACACCCACACCCACCACACCCACACCCACCACACCCACACCCACCACACCCACACCCACTACACCCACACCCACCACACCCACACCCACCACACCCACACCCACCACACCCACACCCACCACACCCACACCCACCACAACCACACCCACCACACCCACACCCACCACACCCACACCCACCACACCCACACCCACCACACCCACACCCACCACACCCACACCCACCACACCCACACCCACCACACCAACACCCACCACACCCACACCCACCACACCCACACCCACCACACCCACACCCACCACACCCACACCCACCACACCCACACCCACCACACCCACACCCACCACACCCACACCCACTACACCCACACCCACACCCACCACACCCACACCCACCACACCCACACCCACCACACCCACACCCACCACACCCACACCCACCACACCCACACCCACCACACCCACACTCACCACACCCACACCCACCACACCCACACCCACCACACCCACACCCACCACACCCACACCCACCACACCCACCACACCCACACCCACCACACCCACACCCACCACACCCACACCCACCACACCCACACCCACCACACACACACCCACCACACCCACACCCACCACACCCACACCCACCACACCCACACCCACCACACCCCACCCACCACACCCACACCCACCACATCCTCACCCACCACACCCACACCCACCACACCCACACCCACCACACCCACACCCACCACACCCACACCCACCACACCCACCACACCCACACCCACCACACCAACACCCACCACACCCACACCCACCACACCCACACCCACCACACCCACACCCACCACACCCACACCCACCACACCCACACCCACCGCACCCACACCCACCACACCCACACCCACCGCAGCCACACCCACCACACCCACACCCACCACACCCACGCCCATCACACCCACACCCACCACACCCACACCCACCACACCCACAACTACCACACCCACCACACTCACACCCACACCCACCACACCTACACCCACCACACCCACACCCACCACACCCACACCCACCACACCCACCACACTCACCACAGCCACACCCACCACACCCACACCCACCACACCCCCACCAACCACATCCACACCCACCACACCCATACCCACCACACCCACACCCACCACACCCACACCCACCACACCCACACCCACCACACCCACACCCACCACACCCACACCCACCACACCCACACCCACCACACCCACACCCACCACACCCACACCCACCACACCCACACCCACCACACCCACACCCACCACACCCACACCCACCACACCCACACCCACCACACCCACACCCACCACACCCACACCCACCACACCCACACCCACCACACCCACCACACACACACACACCACACCCACCACACCCACACCCACCACACACACCGCACCCACCACACCCACCACACCCACACCCACCACACCCACACCTACCACACCCACACCCACCACACCCACACCCACCACACACACACCCACCACACCCACACCCACCACACCCACACCCACCACACCCACGCCCACCACACACACGCCCACCACACCCACACCCACCACACCCACACCCACCAGACCCACACCCACCACACCCAAACCCACCACACCCACACCCACCACACCCACACCCACCACACCCACACCCACCACACCCACACCCACCACACCCACACCCACCACACCCACACCCACCACACCCACCACACCCACACCCACCACACCCACACCCACCACACCCACACCCACCACACCCACCACACCCACACCCACCACACCCCCACCCACCACACCCACACCCACCACACCCACACCCACCACACCCACACCCACCACACCCACACCCACCACACCCACACCCACCACACCCACCACACCCACCACACCCACCACACCCAGGGCTAAAATATATTGTCGTTTTGTCGTCCTCACCGGCAACCAAGGACATGGAATTTCGGCGACCACATTCGGTGTCCTGACGAGGTTACCGAGTCAAAAATAATTAAATGTCTACCCTAGCCCAATCCACCTATCCTAACTCAGCTGTATCTGTATGTGCGAGGCATATGTTTTTGTTTCGATCTCTGCTTCTCGCATGCCTTCGTTCTAAAACACGTCTTCATGTTAGCACCTGCGCGGGTCTACATTCCAAATCACTCACGCAGCAACAAACTATACTGTAGGTATACTATACACTATATACTATATACTGTATCGGCGAGACAACCACGGCTGTCGTCCGGACGGTTCGGACGACCATTCCTGGCGACCCTTTCACAAGGGACCAATGACATACCGCGCATACCCTTGGTTGTCGCGGTTGTCCTAATGACTGCTGAATCTGGTATATTTAGTATGTTTTTTTTCTGACATAGTTACTGGTATCAGCAAACGCGTCCCTTCCGGACTTACCCTTTCATTGTTCTGACCAGTCCCCCGGTCCCACGTGCCACCAACTACCATCTAAGCGGCATTCCTTCTTGCCCCCTCCCTGTCCGCGGCGCGGCGGCCGGCGGACACAGCGGGTGGTCCGTCCAGCGTCACTCCTGCCCGGCCGGCCCGACATTCCTATTTCAACCATTTTTGACACATTGACCCCTTCAGTCATTCAGTGCGCTGCTCGCCAGTGGCGCTGGGGAAGTACAGTGCGATGTGCGACGCGCTGAATCCTTGTCCAAACTTGTGCAGTGACGAATTCCACGCTGAAGGTGTGACGATGGTTGTGAGAAGTCACAGGGGCATATGAACAACGCAAAATCAGGAACAGACATAATTTGCTATTGATTGGGGTCTCAGCCGAACGCCATTGACGGGGGTGGCAATATTTGTCCAATGCCCATCCTGGTTAGTAGTTATTTTCCGAACCAATGATGGCAGGGAGACGCTCAATGCGGCAATGGAATTAGCTCTATGTGTCGAATTTTCCGATCAATGTATCGCCATCCCGTTTTCTGCTTTCGGGTACTGCTCAATCTATAGAAGTCAGAAAAAAGTCCGGCAGTATTGATATTGCACTAGGGTGTATAATGGCACCAATTGCGCACATTTTGCACTATGAATTTGAATATCGCAGGACGGCAACCACCAACCCCGGTCTTAATTTCGACGACCACCACGAAAACATTTTGTTTAGCCCTGACCACACCCACCACACCAGCACCCACCACACCCACACCCACCACACCCACACCCACCACACCCACACCCACCACACCCACACCCACCACACCCACACCCACCACACCCACACCCACCACACCCACACCCACCACACCCACACCCACCACACCCACACCCACCACACCCACACCCACCACACCCACACCCACCACACCCACACCCACCACACCCACACCCACCACACACACACACACCACACCCACACCCACCACACCCACACCCACCACACCCACACCCACCACACCCACACCCACCACACCCACACCCACCACACCCACACCCACCACACCCTCACCCACCACACCCACACCCACCACACCCACACCCACCACACCCACACCCACCACACCCACACCCACCACACCCACACCCACCACACCCACCACACCCACACCCACCACACCCACACCCACCACACCCACACCCACCACACCCACACCCACCACACCCACACTCACCACACCCACACCCACCACACCCACACCCACCACACCCACACCCAACACACCCACACCCACCGCACCCACACCCACCACACCCACACCCACCACAGCCACACCCACCACACCCACACCCACCACACCCACACCCATCACACCCACACCCACCACACCCACACCCACCACACCCACAACTACCACACCCACCACACTCACACCCACACCCACCACACCTACACCCACCACACCCACACCCACCACACCCACACCCACCACACCCACCACACTCACCACAGCCACACCCACCACACCCACACCCACCACACCCCCACCAACCACATCCACACCCACCACACCCATACCCACCACACCCACACCCACCACACCCACACCCACCACACCCACACCCACCACACCCACACCCACCACACCCACACCCACCACACCCACACCCACCACACCCACACCCACCACACCCACACCCACCACACCCACACCCACCACACCCACACCCACCACACCCACACCCACCACACCCACACCCACCACACCCACCACACACACACACACCACACCCACACCCACCACACCCACACCCACCACACCCACACCCACCACACCCTCACCCACCACACCCACACCCACCACACCCACACCCACCACACCCACACCCACCACACCCACACCCACCACACCCACACCCACCACACCCACCACACCCACACCCACCACACCCACACCCACCACACCCACACCCACCACACCCACACCCACCACACCCACACTCACCACAACCCACACCCACCACACCCACACCCACCACACCCACACCCAACACACCCACACCCACCGCACCCACACCCACCACACCCACACCCACCACAGCCACACCCACCACACCCACACCCACCACACCCACACCCACCACACCCACAACTACCACACCCACCACACTCACACCCACACCCACCACACCTACACCCACCACACCCACACCCACCACACCCACACCCACCACACCCACCACACTCACCACAGCCACACCCACCACACCCACACCCACCACACCCCCACCAACCACATCCACACCCACCACACCCATACCCACCACACCCACACCCACCACACCCACACCCACCACACCCACACCCACCACACCCACACCCACCACACCCACACCCACCACACCCACACCCACCACACCCACACCCACCACACCCACACCCACCACACCCACACCCACCACACCCACACCCACCACACCCACCACACACACACACACCACACCCACCACACCCACACCCACCACACCCACCGCACCCACCACACCCACCACACCCACACCCACCACACCCACACCTACCACACCCACACCCACCACACCCACACCCACCACCCACACACCCACCACACCCACACCCACCACACCCACACCCACCACACCCACGCCCACCACACCCACGCCCACCACACCCACACCCACCACACCCACACCCACCAGACCCACACCCACCACACCCAAACCCACCACACCCACACCCACCACACCCACACCCACCACACCCACACCCACCACACCCACACCCACCACACCCACACCCACCACACCCACCACACCCACACCCACCACACCCACACCCACCACACCCACCACACCCACACCCACCACACCCACACCCACCACACCCACACCCACCACACCCACACCCACCACACCCACACCCACCACACCCACACCCACCACACCCACACCCACCACACCCACCACACCCACCACACCCACCACACCCAGGGCTAAAATATATTGTCGTTTTGTCGTCCTCACCGGCAACCAAGGACATGGAATTTCGGCGACCACATTCGGTGTCCTGACGAGGTTACCGAGTCAAAAATAATTAAATGTCTACCCTAGCCCAATCCACCTATCCTAACTCAGCTGTATCTGTATGTGCGAGGCATATGTTTTTGTTTCGATCTCTGCTTCTCGCATGCCTTCGTTCTAAAACACGTCTTCATGTTAGCACCTGCGCGGGTCTACATTCCAAATCACTCACGCAGCAACAAACTATACTGTAGGTATACTATACACTATATACTATATACTGTATCGGCGAGACAACCACGGCTGTCGTCCGGACGGTCCGGACGACCATTCCTGGCGACCCTTTCACAAGGGACCAATGATATACCGCGCCTACCCTTGGTTGTCGCGGTTGTCCTAATGACTGCTGAATCTGGTATATTTAGTATGTTTTTTTCTGACATAGTTACTGGTATCAGCAAACGCGTCCCTTCCGGTCTTACCCTTTCATTGTTCTGACCAGTCCCCGGTCCCACGTGCCACCAACGGCCTTCCAAGCGGCATTCCTTCTTGCCCCCTCCCTGTCCTCGGCGCGGCGGCCGGCGGATACAGCGGGTGGTCCGTCCAGCATCACTCCTGCCCGGCCGGCCCGACATTCCTATTTCAACTATTTTTAACACATTGACCCCTTCAGTCATTCAGTGCACTGCTCGCCAGTGGCGCTGGGGAAGTACAGTGCTATGTGCGACGCGCTGAATCCTTGTCCAAACTTGTGCAGTGACGAATTCCACGCTGAAGTTGTGACGATGGTTGTGAGAAGTCACAGGGGCATATGAACAACGCAAAATCAGGTACAGACATAACTTGCTTTTGATTGGGGTCTCAGCCGAACGCCATTGACGGGGGTGGCAATATTTGTCCAATGCCCATCCTGGTTAGTAGTTATTTTCCGAACCAATGATGGCAGGGAGACGCTCAATGCGGCAATGGAATTAGCTCTAGGTGTCGAATTTTCCGATCAATGTATCGCCATCCCGTTTTCTGCTTTCGGGTACTGCTCAATCTATAGAAGTCAGAAAAAAGTCCGGCAGTATTGATAGTGCACTAGGGTGTATAATGGCACCAATTGCGCACATTTTGCACTATGAATTTGAATATCGAAGGACGGCAACCACCAACCCCGGTCTTAATTTCGACGACCACCACGAAAACATTTTGTTTAGCCCTGACCACACCCACCACACCCACACACACCACACCCACACACACACCACACCCACACACACCACACCCACACCCACCACACCCACACCCACCACACCCACACCCACCACACCCACACCCACCACACCCACACCCACCACACCCACACCCACTACACCCACACCCACCACACCCACACCCACCACACCCACACCCACCACACCCACACCCACCACACCCACACCCACCACACCCACACCTACCACACCCACACCCACCACACCCACACCCACCACACCCACACCCACCACACCCACACCCACCACAACCACCACACCCACACCCACCACACCCACACCCACCACACCCACACCCACCACACCCACACCCACCACACCCACACCCACCACACCCACCACACCCACCACACCCACACCCACCACACCCACACCCACCACACCCACACCCACCACACCCACACCCACCACACCCACCACACCCACACCCACCACACCCACACCCACCACACCCACACCCACCACACCCACACCCACCACACCCACACCCACCACACCCACACCCACCACACCCACACCCACCACACCCACACCCACCACACCCACACCCACCACACCCACACCCACACCCACCACACCCACACCCACCACACCCACACCCACCACACCCACACCCACCACACCCACACCCACCACACCCACACCCACCACACCCACACCCACCACACCCACACCCACCACACCCACACCCACCACACCCACACCCACCACACCCACACCCACCACACCCACACCCACCACACCCACACCCACCACACCCACACCCACCACACCCACACCCACCACACCCACACCCACCACACCCACACCCACCACACCCACACCCACCACACCCACACCCACCACACCCACACCCACCACACCCACACCCACCACACCCACACCCACCACACCCACACCCACCACACCCACCACACCCACACCCACCACACCCACACCCACCACACCCACACCCACCACACCCACACCCACCACACCCACCACACCCACCACACCCACACCCACCACACCCACACCCACCACACCCACCACACCCACACCCACCACACCCACACCCACCACACCCACACCCACCACACCCACACCCACCACACCCACACCCACCACACCCACACCCACCACACCCACACCCACCACACCCAAACCCACCACACCCACACCCACACCCACCACACCCACACCCACCACACCCACACCCACCACACCCACACCCACCACACCCACACCCACCACACCCACACCCACCACACCCACACCCACCACACCCACACCCACCACACCCACACCCACCACACCCACACCCACCACACCCACACCCACCACACCCACACCCACCACACCCACACCCACCACACCCACACCCACCACACCCACACCCACCACACCCATACCTACCACACCCACACCCACCACACCCACACCCACCACACCCACACCCACCACACCCACACCCACCACACCCACACCCACCACACCCACACCCACCACACCCACACCCACCACACCCACACCCACCACACCCACACCCACCACACCCACACCCACCACAGCCACACCCACCACACCCACACCCACCACACCCACGCCCATCACACCCACACCCACCACACCCACACCCACCACACCCACAACTACCACACCCACCACACTCACACCCACACCCACCACACCTACACCCACCACACCCACACCCACCACACCCACACCCACCACACCCACCACACTCACCACAGCCACACCCACCACACCCACACCCACCACACCCCCACCAACCACATCCACACCCACCACACCCATACCCACCACACCCACACCCACCACACCCACACCCACCACACCCACACCCACCACACCCACACCCACCACACCCACACCCACCACACCCACACCCACCACACCCACACCCACCACACCCACACCCACCACACCCACACCCACCACACCCACACCCACCACACCCACACCCACCACACCCACACCCACCACACCCACACCCACCACACCCACACCCACCACACCCACCACACACACACCCACCACACCCACCACACCCACACCCACCACACACACCGCACCCACCACACCCACCACACCCACACCCACCACACCCACACCTACCACACCAACACCCACCACACCCACACCCACCACACACACACCCACCACACCCACACCCACCACACCCACACCCACCACACCCACGCCCACCACACACACGCCCACCACACCCACACCCACCACACCCACACCCACCAGACCCACACCCACCACACCCAAACCCACCACACCCACACCCACCACACCCACACCCACCACACCCACACCCACCACACCCACACCCACCACACCCACCACACCCACACCCACCACACCCACACCCACCACACCCACCACACCCACACCCACCACACCCCCACCCACCACACCCACACCCACCACACCCACACCCACCACACCCACACCCACCACACCCACCACACCCACCACACCCACCACACCCAGGGCTAAAATATATTGTCGTTTTGTCGTCCTCACCGGCAACCAAGGACATGGAATTTCGGCGACCACATTCGGTGTCCTGACGAGGTTACCGATTCAAAAATAATTAAATGTCTACCCTAGCCCAATCCACCTATCCTAACTCAGCTGTATCTGTATGTGCGAGGCATATGTTTTTGTTTCGATCTCTGCTTCTCGCATGCCTTCGTTCTAAAACACGTCTTCATGTTAGCACCTGCGCGGGTCTACATTCCAAATCACTCACGCAGCAACAAACTATACTGTAGGTATACTATACACTATATACTATATACTGTATCGGCGAGACAACCACGGCTGTCGTCCGGACGGTTCGGACGACCATTCCTGGCGACCCTTTCACAAGGGACCAATGACATACCGCGCATACCCTTGGTTGTCGCGGTTGTCCTAATGACTGCTGAATCTGGTATATTTAGTATGTTTTTTTTTCTGACATAGTTACTGGTATCAGCAAACGCGTCCCTTCCGGACTTACCCTTTCATTGTTCTGACCAGTCCCCCGGTCCCACGTGCCACCAACTACCATCCAAGCGGCATTCCTTCTTGCCCCCTCCCTGTCCGCGGCGCGGCGGCCGGCGGACACAGCGGGTGGTCCGTCCAGCGTCACTCCTGCCCGGCCGGCCCGACATTCCTATTTCAACCATTTTTGACACATTGACCCCTTCAGTCATTCAGTGCGCTGCTCGCCAGTGGCGCTGGGGAAGTACAGTGCGATGTGCGACGCGCTGAATCCTTGTCCAAACTTGTGCAGTGACGAATTCCACGCTGAAGGTGTGACGATAGTTGTGAGAAGTCACAGGGGCATATGAACAACGCAAAATCAGGAACAGACATAACTTGCTATTGATTGGGGTCTCAGCCGAACGCCATTGACGGGGGTGGCAATATTTGTCCAATGCCCATCCTGGTTAGTAGTTATTTTCCGAACCAATGATGGCAGGGAGACGCTCAATGCGGCAATGGAATTAGCTCTAGGTGTCGAATTTTCCGATCAATGTATCGCCATCCCGTTTTCTGCTTTCGGGTACTGCTCAAAATTGAAGTCAGAAAAAAGTCCGGCAGTATTGATATTGCACTAGGGTGTATAATGGCTTCAATTGTGCACATTTTGCACTATGAATTTGAATATCGCAGGACGGCAACCACCAACCCCGGTCTTAATTTCGACGACCACCACGAAAACATTTTGTTTAGCCCTGACCACACCCACCACACCAGCACCCACCACACCCACACCCACCACACCCACACCCACCACACCCACACCCACCACACCCACACCCACCACACCCACACCCACCACACCCACACCCACCACACCCACACCCACCACACCCACACCCACCACACCCACACCCACCACACCCACACCCACTACACCCACACCCACCACACCCACACCCACTACACCCACACCCACCACACCCACACCCACCACACCCACACCCACCACACCCACACCCACCACACCCACACCCACCACACCCACACCCACCACACCACACCCACCACACCCACACCCACCACACCCACACCCACCACACCCACCACACCCACACCCACCACACCCACACCCACCACACCCACACCCACCACACACACACCCACCACACCCACACCCACCACACCCACACCCACCACACCCACACCCACCACACCCACACCCACCACACCCACACCCACCACACCCACACCCACCACACCCACACCCACCACACCCACACCCACCACACCCACACCCACCACACCCACCACACCCACACCCACCACACCCACACCCACCACACCCACACCCACCACACCCACACCCACCACACCCACACCCACCACACCCACACCCAACACACCCACACCCACCGCACCCACACCCACCACACCCACACCCACCACAGCCACACCCACCACACCCACACCCACCACACCCACACCCATCACACCCACACCCACCACACCCACACCCACCACACCCACAACTACCACACCCACCCCACTCACACCCACACCCACCACACCTACACCCACCACACCCACACCCACCACACCCACACCCACCACACCCACCACACTCACCACAGCCACACCCACCACACCCACACCCACCACACCCCCACCAACCACATCCACACCCACCACACCCATACCCACCACACCCACACCCACCACACCCACACCCACCACACCCACACCCACCACACCCACACCCACCACACCCACACCCACCACACCCACACCCACCACACCCACACCCACCACACCCACACCCACCACACCCACACCCACCACACCCACACCCACCACACCCACACCCACCACACCCACACCCACCACACCCACACCCACCACACCCACCACACACACACACACACCACACCCACACCCACCACACCCACCGCACCCACCACACCCACCACACCCACACCCACCACACCCACACCTACCACACCCACACCCACCACACCCACACCCACCACACACACACCCACCACACCCACACCCACCACACCCACACCCACCACACCCACGCCCACCACACCCACGCCCACCACACCCACACCCACCACACCCACACCCACCAGACCCACACCCACCACACCCAAACCCACCACACCCACACCCACCACACCCACACCCACCACACCCACACCCACCACACCCACCACACCCACCACACCCACACCCACCACACCCACCACACCCACACCCACCACACCCACACCCACCACACCCACACCCACCACACCCACACCCACCACACCCACACCCACCACACCCACACCCACCACACCCACACCCACCACACCCACACCCACCACACCCACACCCACCACACCCACCACACCCACCACACCCACCACACCCAGGGCTAAAATATATTGTCGTTTTGTCGTCCTCACCGGCAACCAAGGACATGGAATTTCGGCGACCACATTCGGTGTCCTGACGAGGTTACCGAGTCAAAAATAATTAAATGTCTACCCTAGCCCAATCCACCTATCCTAACTCAGCTGTATCTGTATGTGCGAGGCATATGTTTTTGTTTCGATCTCTGATTCTCGCATGCCTTCGTTCTAAAACACGTCTTCATGTTAGCACCTGCGCGGGTCTACATTCCAAATCACTCACGCAGCAACAAACTATACTGTAGGTATACTATACACTATATACTATATACTGTATCGGCGAGACAACCACGGCTGTCGTCCGGACGGTCCGGACGACCATTCCTGGCGACCCTTTCACAAGGGACCAATGACATACCGCGCATACCCTTGGTTGTCGCGGTTGTCCTAATGACTGCTGAATCTGGTATATTTAGGATGTTTTTTTTCTGACATAGTTACTGGTATCAGCAAACGCGTCCCTTCCGGTCTTACCCTTTCATTGTTCTGACCAGTCCCCGGTCCCACGTGCCACCAACGGCCTTCCAAGCGGCATTCCTTCTTGCCCCCTCCCTGTCCTCGGCGCGGCGGCCGGCGGATACAGCGGGTGGTCCGTCCAGCATCACTCCTGCCCGGCCGGCCCGACATTCCTATTTCAACTATTTTTAACACATTGACCCCTTCAGTCATTCAGTGCACTGCTCGCCAGTGGCGCTGGGGAAGTACAGTGCTATGTGCGACGCGCTGAATCCTTGTCCAAACTTGTGCAGTGACGAATTCCACGCTGAAGTTGTGACGATGGTTGTGAGAAGTCACAGGGGCATATGAACAACGCAAAATCAGGTACAGACATAACTTGCTTTTGATTGGGGTCTCAGCCGAACGCCATTGACGGGGGTGGCAATATTTGTCCAATGCCCATTCTGGTTAGTGATTATTTTCCGAACCAATGATGGCAGGGAGACGCTCAATGCGGCAATGGAATTAGCTCTATGTGTCGAATTTTCCGATCAATGTATCGCCATCCCGTTTTCTGCTTTCAGGTACTGCTCAATATTGAAGTCAGAAAAAAGTCCGGCAGTATTGATATTGCACTAGGGTGTATAATGGCACCAATTGCGCACATTTTGCACTATGAATTTGAATATCGCAGGACGGCAACCACCAACCCCGGTCTTAATTTCGACGACCACCACGAAAACATTTTGTTTAGCCCTGACCACACCCACCACACCAGCACCCACCACACCCACACCCACCACACCCACACCCACCACACCCACACCCACCACACCCACACCCACCACACCCACACCCACCACACCCATACCCACCACACCCACCACACCCACACCCACCACACCCACACCCACCACACCCACACCCACACCCACCACACTCACACCCACCACACCCACACACACCACACCCACACCCACCCATTCCCACCACACCCACACCCACCACATCCACACCCACACCCACCACACCCACACCCACCACACCCACACCCACCACACCCACACCCACCACACCCACACCCACCACATCCACACCCACCACACCCACACCCACCACACCCACATCCACCACACCCACACCCACCACACCCACACCCACCACATCCACACCCACCACACCCACACCCACCACACCCACCACCACCCCACACCCACCACACCCACACCCACCACACCCACACCCACTACACCCACACCCACCACCCACCACACCCACACCCACCACACCACACCACCCACCCCACCCACCACCCACCCCCACCCCACCCACCCACACCCCCACCCACACCCCCCACCCACCCACCACACCCACCACCCCACCCACCACACCCACCCACCACACCCACACCCACCACACCCACACCCACCACACCCACACCCACCACACCACACCCACCACACCACACCCACCACACCCACACCACACCACACCCACCACCCCACACCACCACCCCACACCCACCACACCCACACCCACCACACCCACACCCACCACACCCACACCCACCACACCACACCCCACCACACCCACACCCACCACACCCACACCCACCACACCCACACCCACCACACCCACCACCCCACACCACCCCACCCACACCCACCACACCCACCACACCCACACCCACCACACCCACACCCACCACACCCACCACACCCACACCCACCACACCCCACCCACCACACCCCACCACCCCCACACCCACCACACCCACCACACCCACACCCACCACACCCCACACCCACCACACCCACACCACCACCCCACACCCACCACACCCCACCACACCCCACCCCACCCACCCCACCCACACCCACACCCCCACACCCCACACCCACCACCCCCACACCACACCCACCACACCCCCACCCACCACACCCACACCCACCACACCCACACCCACCACACCCACCCCACCACACCCCACCCACCCACCACCCACCACACCCACACCACCACACCCACCACACCCACACCCACCACACCCACACCCACCACACCCCACCACACCCACACCCACCACATCCACACCCACCACACACCACACCCACACCCACCACACCACACCCACCACACCCACACCCACCACACCCACACCCACCACACCCACACCCCACCACACACCACACCCACCCCCACACCACACCCACCACACCCACACCCACCACACCCACCACCCACCCACACCCACCACACCCACACCCACCACACCCACACCACACCCCACACCCACACCCACCACACCCACACCCACCACACCCACACCCACCACACCCACACCCACCACACCCACACCCACCACACCCACACCCACCACACCCACACCCACCACACCCACACCCACCACACCCACACCCACCACACCCACACCCACCACACCCACACCCACCACACCCACACCCACCACACCCACACCCACCACACCCACACCCACCACACCCACACCCACCACACCCACACCCACCACACCCACACCCACCACACCCACACCCCACACCCACCACACCCACACCCACCACACCCACACCCACCACACCCACACCCACCACACCCACCACACCCACACCCACCACACCCACCACACCCACACCCACCACACCCACACCCACCACACCCACACCCACCACACCCACCACACCCACACCCACCACACCCACACCCACCACACCCACACCCACCACACCCACACCCACCACACCCACCACACCCACACCCACCACACCCACACCCACCACACCACACCCACCACACCCACCACACCCACACCCACCACACCCACACCACCACACCCACACCCACCACACCACACCCACCACACCCACACCCACCACACCCACCACACCCACATCCACCACACCCACACCCACCACACCCACATCCACCACACCCACATCCACCACACCCACACCCACCACACCCACACCCACCACACCCACACCCACCACACCCACCCCCACCACACCCACACCCACCACACCCACCCACCACACCCACCACACCCACCCACCACACCCACACCCACCACACCCACACCCACCACACCCACACCCACCACACCCACACCCACCACACCCACCACACCCACACCACCACACCCACATCCACCACACCCACACCCACCACACCCACACCCACCCACACCCACACCCACCACACCCACACCCACCCACCCACACCCACACCCACCACACACACACCCACCACACCCACACACACCACACTTACACCCACCACACCCACACCCACCACACCCACACCCACTGCACCCACACCCACCACACCCACACCCGCCACACCCACACCCACCACACCCGCACCCACCACACCCACACCCACCACACCCACACCCACCACACCCACACCCACCCACCACACCCACACCCACCACACCCACACCCACCACACCCACACCCACCACACACACACCCACCACACCCACACCCCACCCACACCCACACCCACCACACCCACACCCACCACACCCACACCCACCACACCCACACCCACCACACCCACACCCACCACACCCACACCCACCACACCCACACCCACCACACCCACACCCACCACACCCACACCCACCACACCCACACCCACCACACCCAAACCCACCACACCCACACCCACCACACCACACCCACCACCACCACACCCACACTCACCACACCACACCCACCACACCCCTCACACCCACCACACCCACCACACCCACCACACCCACCACACCCACCACACCCACCACACCCACCACACCCACCACACCAACACCCACCACACCCACACCCACCACACACACACACACACACCACACCCACACCCACCACACCCACCACACCCACACCCACCTCACCCACACCCACCACACCCACACCCACCACACCCACACCCACCACACCCACACCCACACCCACCACACCCACACCCACCACACCCACACCCACCACACCCACACCCACCACACCCACACCCACCACACCCACACCCACCACACCCACCACACACACACCCACACCCACCACACCCACACCCACCACACCCACACCCACCACACCCACACCCACCACACCCACCACACCCACACCCAACCACACCCACACCCACCACACCCACACCCACCACACCCACACACCCACCACACCCACACCCACCACACCCACACCCACCACACCCACACCCACCACACCCACCACACCCACACCCACCACACCCACACCCACCACACCCACACACCCACCACACCCACACCCACACCCACACCCCACCACACCCACACCCACCACACCCACACCCACCGCACCCACACCCACCACACCCACACCCACCACACCCACACCCACCACACCCACACCCACCACACCAGCCACACCCACCTCACCCACACCCAACACACACCCACCCACCACACCCACACCCACCACACACACACACACACACCACACCCACACCCACCACACCCACACCCACCACACCCACACCCACTACACCCACCACACCAACACCCACCACACCCACCACACCCACCACACCCACCACACCCACCACACCCACCACACCCACACCCACTACACCCACCACACCCACACCCACCACACCCACCACACCCACACCCATCACACCCACGCCCACAACCACCACACCCACATTTACCACACCCACACCCACCACACCCACCACACCCACCACACCCACACCACACCCACCACACCCACCACACCCACCACACCCACACCCACCACACCCACACCCACACCCACCACACCCACATTTACCACACCCACACCCACCACACCCACCACACACCCACCACACCCACCACACCCACCACACCCACCACACCCACCACACCTACCACACCCACACCCACCACACCCACACCCACACCCACCACACCCACATTTACCACACCCACACCCACCACACCCACCACACCCACCACACCCACACCCACCACACCCACACCCACACCCACCACACCCACATTTACCACACCCACACCCACCACACCCACCACACCCACCACACCCAGGGCTAAAATGTATTGTCGTTTTGTCGTCCTCACCGGCAACCAAGGACATGGAATTTGGGCGACCACATTCGGTGTCCTGACGAGGTTACCGAGTCAAAAATAATTAAATGTCTACCCTATCCCAATCCACCTATCCTAACTCAGCTGTATCTGTATGTGCTAGGCATTTGTTTTTGTTTCGATCTCTGCTTCTCGCATGCCTTCGTCCTAAAACACGTCTTCATGTTAGCACCTGCGCGGGTCTACATTCCAAATCACTCATGCAGCAACAAACTATACTGTAGGTATACTATACACTATATAATATATACTGTGTCGGCGAGAGAACCACGGCTGTCGTCCGGACGGCCCGGACGATCACTCCTGGCGACCCTTTCACAAGGGACCAATGACATACCGCGCATACCCTTGGTTGTCGCGGTTGTCCTAATACCTGCTGAATCTAGTATATGTAGTATGCTTTTTCTGGCATAGTTACTGGTATCAGCAAACGCGTCCCTTCCGGTCTTACCCTTTCATTGTTCTGACCAGTCCCCCGGTCCCACGTGCCACCAACGGCCATCCAAGCGGCATTCCTTCTTGCCCCCTCCCTGTCCGCTGCGCGGCGGCCGGCGGATACAGCGGGTGGTCCGTCCAGCGTCACTCCTGCCCGGCCGTCCCGACATTCCTATTTCAACCATTTTTAACACATTGACCCCTTCAGTCATTCAGTGCGCTGCGCGCCAGTGGCGCTGGGGAAGTACAGTGCGATGTGCGACGCGCTGAATCCTTGTCCAAACTTGTGCAGTGACGAATTCCACGCTGAAGTTGTGACGATGGTTGTGGGAAGTCACAGGGGCATATGAACAACGCAAAATCAGGTACAGACATAACTTGCTTTTGATTGGGGTCTCAGCCGAACGCCATTGACGGGGGTGGCAATATTTGTCCAATGCCCATTCTGATTAGTGATTATTTTCCGAACCAATGATGGCAGGGAGACGCTCAATGCGGCAATGGAATTAGCTCTATGTGTCGAATTTTCCGATCAATGTATCGCCATCCCGTTTTCTGCTTTCAGGTACTGCTCAATATTGAAGTCAGAAAAAAGTCCGGCAGTATTGATATTGCACTAGGGTGTATAATGGCACCAAATGCGCACATTTTGCACTATGAATTTGAATATCGCAGGACGGCAACCACCAACCCCGGTCTTAATTTCGACGACCACCACGAAAACATTTTGTTTAGCCCTGACCACACCCACCACACCAGCACCCACCACACCCACACCCACCACACCCACACCCACCACACCCACACCCACCACACCCACACCCACCACACCCACACCCACCACACCCACACCCACCACACCCACACCCACCACACCCACACCCACCACACCCACACCCACCACACCCTCACCCACCACACCCACACCCACCACACCCACACCCACCACACCCACACCCACCACACCCACACCCACCACACCCACACCCACTACACCCACACCCACCACACACCACACCCACACCCACCACACTCACACCCACCACACCCACACACACCACACCCACACCCACCCATACCCACCACACCCACACCCACCACATCCACACCCACACCCACCACACCCACACCCACCACACCCACACCCACCACACCCACACCCACCACACCCACACCCACCACACCCACACCCACCACATCCACACCCACCACACCCACACCCACCACACCCACATCCACCACACCCACACCCACCACACCCACACCCACCACACCCACACCCACCACACCCACACCCACCACACCCACACCCACCACACCCACACCCACCACACCCACACCCACCACACCCACACCCACCACACCCACACCCACCACACCCACCACACCCACACCCACCACACCCACCACACCCACACCCACCACACCCACACCCACCACACCCACACCCACCACACCCACACCCACCACACCCACACCCACACCCACCACACCCACACCCACCACACCCACACCCACCACACCCACACCCACCACACCCACCACACCCACACCCACCACACCCACACCCACCACACCCACCACACCCACCACACCCACCACACCCACACCCACCACACCCACACCCACCACACCCACCACACCCACACCCACCGCACCCACACCCACCACACCCACACCCACCACACCCACCACACCCACACCCACCACACCCACACCCACCACACCCACACCCACCACACCCACACCCACCACACCCACACCCACCACACCCACACCCACCACACCCACACCCACCACACCCACACCCACCAAACCCACACCCACCACACCAACACCCACCACACCCACACCCACCACACCCACACCCACCACACTCACACCCACCACACCCACCACACTCACACCCACCACACCCACACCCACCACACCCACACCCACCACACCCACACCCACCACACCCACCCCCACCACACACCCACACACCACACCCACACCCACCACACCCACACCCACCACACCCACACCCACCACACCCACACCCACCACACCCACACCCACACCCACCACACCCACACCCACCACACCCACACCCACCACACCCACACCCACCACACCCACACCCACCACACCCACACCCACCACACCCTCACCCACCACACCCACACCCACCACACCCACACCCACCACACCCACACCCACGACCGCGTCCACGGTGATTTGCGGTGACCTGAACTGTGACCTTTTGAAGGCTTGTCACGACCCTGGCCGTAGGCGCTTAGAGGAGTTTCTCCACGATTACGCGCTATTTCAATCGGTAACATCCTCCACGTACGCCTCAGGCTCTCTACTGGATGTTTGTATCGTTCAGCGCCGTGACATTGTTTTAGACTGCCGCACCGCTCACTGTAATTATAGCCCCCATAACTTTATCCGTGTCAGCATGAACATTCCCCGTGTTCGCCGTAAACCGACCGTCACCCGCTCTCGCTGTCTCAACCGCATCGATGGTGGTGCCTTTCTTCGCGACCTACAAACCGCTGATTGGGGGGGAGTTTTTATCTCTACGACCGTTGCCGACAAGTGGTGCTCCTTCATGTCAAATTTTCTACCGATTCTCGACGCACACGCCCCGCTGCGGGATGTCAGGATTCGCAACCCCACCGCGCCTCCAGTCTCCGACCAGACTCGGTCACTCATGGCCCAGCGCCGCGCAACCCTGCGCCAGGCAGGCAGAGGGTCCCCTGAGTACCGAGAACTCAATCGAGCCGTCCGGTCCGCCATTCGCCGGGACACACGTTTAGCAATAGGCCAGCGCATACGCGAGCAAGGCGCGCACACAGTCTGGCGGAACATGCGAGCCGTCATAGGCGACAAAAAGGCGGCGCAAAAGGTTCAGCCACAGGTAACCGTCGAAGACCTGAACGCGTTTTTTGTGTCTGTGGGTCCCCGAGTTGCGGCAGAAATAGCCGCTTGTGGCGCGGCCCCGGCCCCTGCCTGCCGCCTTCCGCGAGTCGGTGCCTGCACATTATTCTTATCCCCTATTGACCTAGTCTCACTTACTCGAACCATCGCCACCATGCGTAACTCTCCAGCACGCGGTGCGGACGGAATCTGTATCCGAGTCATCAAAGCCGTCCTCCCTGCTATCGGTGAAGTCATCCTTCACATCGTCAACTCCTCACTTACCCTGGCCGAATTCCCCGACTCCTGGAAACATTCCATCATTCACCCGATCCACAAGTCTGGCGACCCATCTGACCCATCAAACTTCCGTCCAATCTCAATCATACCTGTCATCTCCAAAGTGGTAGAGCGGGTGGTGCAGAAGCAGCTCTACTCCTACCTATCCGACAATCATCTCCTCTCTCCTTCCCAGCACGGTTTCCGACCCCATCACTCCACAGAAACCGCGCTACTGTCCATCACCGATCGCATGCTTTCCGCCACCGATAGCGGGGAGATATCACTACTTTGCCTCCTCGACCTAAGTAAAGCTTTTGACGTCATCGACCACGACCTACTCCTGAACAAATTGCAGCAGCATGGAGTTGACACCACATGGTTCCATTCTTACCTCCACGGACACACCCAAAGTGTGTCATCAGGCGCCGTGACCTCTCGACCACTCGCTAACACCATGGGCGTTTTTCAGGGGTCGGCCCTGGGGCAGCATCTTTGCTAACGATATGGCGTCGCTTTCTGAAGGCGGCGTGGTGCAGTACGCGGACGATACCCAGGTGCTTATCACCGGCAAAAAGGGCGACCTACCAGCGCTCATCTCCCGCTTGGAGCTAACTCTCGTCACACTGGATTCTTGGTTTCGCGCGAACGGCCTCAAAGTAAACACGGCAAAAACTCAGCTCATCGCTTTCGGTAGCCGCCAAAATTTGCGCAATCTGCCACATTTTCAGGTCACCTTCCGTGACGCAGCCCTCCAACCCGTGAAGGAAGTCAAAAATCTGGGCATCACTTTTGATCAAACACTGTCGTGGGACGCTCATGTGTCCCACGTCAGCCGCAGCTGCATAGGCATCTTGGCCGGCCTCTCCCATGCGCGCCACCTCTTACCTGATGGCATCATCACCACACTGGTCACTGCGCTGGTCCTCCCGCACGTCAGATACTGCATATCTGTATACGGCAATGGCACCCAGAAGAACCTGGACAAAATTCAAAAGATCTTAAACTATGCTGCTCGCACCATTTTCGGACGTCGCAAATTTGATCACGTGTCCGACCTGCGGGAAGGGCTAGGCTGGCTGACTGCCCACCAACTCGCTGACGCGGCCACGCTCAGCATGGCACACAAAATCATGGCGAATGGCGAACCGGACGTGCTCGCAGGCGCCTTCCGCACAAACAGCTCTGTCCGCGCCAGATCCACCAGGCAGGACCAGCAGCTGCACGTCCCCCACTCCAGAACTGAGGCCGGTAAGCGGAGGTTCTCCTGCAGGGCACCCGCCCTGTACAACGGACTCCCACCTGACATCTCGCAGCTGGGGCCGCCAGCTTTCACGCGCGCGGTGAAACGACACCTCGGGTCCGCTACTACGGACGACGGACACCCACAAGACGACTGATCTCAGTGACCCGTGTGTGTCGTGATATATGTGAATGTTGGTGGTTTTAGGATTTAGGCTGTGCGACTGTGTGCTCTCTTTCACTGCATGTCTTCCTCCCCCACTCGACCCGGGGCTTAATAGCCACGCCAACTTGTGGATGCCCCGTGAAGTAAATACATACATACATACACACCCACACCCACCACACCCACACCCACCACACCCACACCCACCACACACACACCCACCACACCCACACCCACCACACCCACACCCACCACACCCACACCCACCACACCCACACCCACCACACCCACATCCACCACACCCACACCCACCACACCCACCACACCCACACCCACCACACCCACACCCACCACACCCACATCCACCACACCCTAACCCACCACACCCACACCCACAACACCCACACCCACCACACCCACACCCACCACACCCACACCCACCACACCCACCACACCCACACCCAGCACACCCACACCCACCACACCCACACCCACCACACCCACACCCACCACACCCACACCCACACCCACCACACCCACACCCACACCCACCACACCCACACCCACCACACCCACACCCACCACACCCACACCCACCCAAACCCACCACGCCCACACCCACCACACCCACACCCACCACACCCACCACACCCACACCCACCACACCCACACCCACCACACCCACACCCACCACACCCACACCCACCACACCCACCACACCCACACCCACCACACCCACACCCACCACACCCACCACACCCACCACACCCACACTCCCACACCACACCCACACCCATCACACCCACACCCACCACACCCACACCCACCACACCCACCCACACCCACCACACCCACACCCACCACACCCACACCCACCACACCCACACCCACCACACCCACACCCACCACACCCACACCCACCACACCCACACCCACCACACCCACACCCACCACACTCACACCCACACCCACCACACCCACACCCACCACACCCACACCCACCACACCCACACCCACCACACCCACACCCACCACACCCACCACACCCACACCCACCACACCCACACCCACCACACCCACACCCACCACACCCACACCCACCACACCCACACCCACCACACCCACACCCACCACACCCACACCACCACACCCACACCCACCACACCCACACCAACCACACCCACACCCACCACACCCACACCCACCACACCCACACCCACACTCATCACACACCACACCCACCCCCACCACACCCACACCCACCACACCCACACCCACCACACCCTCACCCACCACACCCACCACACCCACACCCACCACACCCACACCCACCACACCCACACCCACCACACCCACACCCACCACACCCACACCCACCACACCCACCACACCCACCACACCCACACCCACCACACCCACACCCACCACACCCACACCCACCACACCCACACCCACCACACCCACACCCACCACACCCACCACACCCACACCTACCACACCCACACCCACCACACCCACCACACACACACCTACCACACCCACACCCACCACACCCACACCCACCACACCCACACCCACCACATCCACACCCACCAAACCCACACCCACCACACCCACACCCACCACACCCACACCCACCACACCCACACCCACCACACCCACACACCCACACCACCACACCCACACCCACCACACCCACACCCACCACACCCACCCCCACCACACCCACACCCACCACACCCACACCCACCACACCCACACCCACCACACCCACACCCACCACACCCACACCCACCACACCCACACCCACCACACCCACACCCACCACACCCACACCCACCACACCCACACCCACCACACCCACACCAACCACACCCACACCCACCACACCCACACCCACCACACCCACACCCACCACACCCACACCCACCCCCACCACACCCACACCCACCACACCCACACCCACCACACCCACACCCACCACACCCACACCCACACCCACCACACCCACACCCACCACACCCACACCCACCACACCCACACCCACCACACCCACACCCACCACACCCACACCCACCACACCCACACCCACCACACCCACACCCACCACACCCACACCCACCACACCCACACCCACCACACCCACACCCACCACACCCACACCCACCACACCCACACCCACCACACCCACACCCACCACACCCACACCCACCACACCCACACCCACCACACCCACACCCACCACACCCACACCCACCACACCCACACCCACCACACCCACACCCACTACACCCACAGTGAGAGTCTCTCCTTGGCGGTACCTAATTGCTAGCTCCAGGGCCCACTCCCTTCATAAAATATTAATTTTCAAACGGGCTACATGTTTAGCTAGTCTGCCGAGTTTTGTAAAAAAGGCAACGCGAGCGCAAAGACGCGGACATCGGCATCCGGAAGCTGCTCCAGGGGTGCCCAGCTTGCTGGACCGAAGAGCTAATAGTGGGACCAGGCAAAGACCATCTCCCCAAGCCATCTCGTCCCAGGCTCTTCCATATCTGCAGGGACCATTTATGTGCGGAAAAGTCGTTCTGCCTCTTGCTGCTTTCAAATAATTTGCACTGTTACCAGTTGTTTGTTACAGTTTGGTACATATGTATACCGTTATTATCATCATATGAGCGCTAACTGTCACCAGGCATCGTGATTTACTATCCGAAGAACACCTATATGAATAACTATCTTAATTTCAATATTTTTATCATACCAAGATGTACAACCAGAATTAGGGGTTACCGAAGGCTTGGCTCCACTCACAGTCTGGTTCCAATATTAAAATGTCCACACCGCTTCGCGGCGTCACATCGGT
>JAXIVJ010010570.1:0-46680 GCA_036785665.1 Chirona hameri | reverse complement strand
AAAACTAGGTCACGAGGTCATGGGGTAAAAAAAAAACATCCGAAATTGCAAAAAGTTTCCACGCATCAGTACGAGCTCAACCATATTTGATTATATTACGTTCGTGCTGTTCGTTGGCAAGCTACAGGCGATCAAAGATGGCCTTACAACGTGACCTCTCAAAAATGCCCGAGGCTATAGCTCGGTGACCGTTGATCTGAAAAAAAAGATGGTCACAGCTGGCTTTAGCGCCCGAGATTACCCTATAAACCTTCTTTTTGTCTTAAATATGAGGGTGTCAAGCCTTGGTCGATTTGTCGTGGAATGGCCCAGGTAGCCCCAGGCTAAGAAACTATTTTGACAACGGTTTCGCTCTCAGGTGGTTTTCGTGTTCGAGTCATCATTAGCGAGCCTAGCGGAGTCATCCGAGTAAACATGGTGCCTAGACTCTAGTGCACAAAGTTGGCGCCTGTCGAGGCGGTGTGGGCGGGGCCGCCTCCGGTGTTTCTGAATGTGTGTTAACCCACGCCGTGCCGGTGCTCGGCGCCACCTTCGCCATGTCGGGGGGGGGGGGGGTGTTTCGACGCCCCCCTCTACTCGGCTCCTATGGGACATAGACAAAACTGAAAACACCGCTCGAAAGCTCGTCAGAATGCATTTTGAAACTATTTCAGGCATTTTGTTTTGCTCAGGTCAATAATGAGGTCACCAGAGATCAAGGGAAAGATTTTCCAGTTTTAGAACTTCGCTCCAGAAATTCCCATATATCACAGGAACTATGCTAGCTAGGAACAAACGGAAAAAAGCAATGGAAAGCTCTTGAAAAATACCATCGCCAAGGTTTCCTCAGATTTAAGCTCAGGTCCATAGTTTAAGCTCCAGAGCTAATCAAATGTCAAAAAGGCTATTTTTTGCAAAACAGTTTTCACAAATATATATTTTACTTAACAAAGATAGGGCAATAATTTTGACGCCATCGTGTTTTGTCTCGTCAAGGCGCTTTGTATCATATGCATGACCAGGTTATGTCAACTTAGAAATTTGACCTCAGGTCAAGGTCAAGTGGTGACCTAATTAGGTCATGTTGCACATTGGGAGACGTGCCTCGGCGCGACAAACACATTGGTGCCAGTTTCTATGATTCTTGATTATCTATCTATCTTCTCTATCTTGATTTTGTCGAGAGTTATTGGCACAAAAGTGTTGGTAACCTCGGGTGACCTGACCTGACCCTGTAGGGGTCATTGAACAAAAATTGCACCTGGAATTTCAAGAATGGCCTATGATAACATGATCCAGAAGGAATTGGGCTGATATAATTCGTATCCTCAGAATAAGAAGCATTTGATTCTTTCCCCATTGACTCATAGTTGGAGGGCACGAAATTGGCCCCACCTTAGGTCACCGATATAACAAACAAAAAATCAGAGATAAACGTATTGTAGGTACTATTACCTTTTGAAATCCTGTAAGTACGAAATCGGAAACTGTGGCTGTGGTACGACCGGAAACATTTTTGTAGGTGGGGTCGCGTGACCTGGTCTGGTGACATGACCTGAGATGACCCGGGGTATTTTTTTGTGTACATAATGTGCGCAATTGATGCCCGAACAGCTGTGCAAAAGAACGGCGGCGCTGCGCGCCGCCGTTTTTCGCTATCATCGAAAAACCTTAGGAGGGGGGGGGGGGGGGTCTAAACGCCCCCCCCCCCCCCTTCCCACCGGCACGGCGCGGGTTAATGTAGTATACAATGGCGAATATAAAATGTGCTATGGAACACCATGCCACTTGGCGATAGAGCCAGTCATATCATTCAATTAAAAAGTCTTGCTACCTTATCGCCTGCCATGTGCGGCAGGCGATTCGCCAATATAACCACATCAGTTATTTAACACAACATACCTGTAGCGGACGTCGAAGTCACCAGTCCGATGTCCAGCTCCTTGCCGTCAGCATCTTGCAATTTGAAACCAGCTGCGACATCCGGCAGGTCCTCTGAAAGATGGCATTGTGTGACAATACATTCAGCACCCCTGTCCTGTCCAATCATCCTGTCCAAAAACCACTGAACTGTGATATCCGTAACACGGAGAGCCGTACGCTGATGAACACGGAATGCATTCAGAGTGCATATCAACAAACACCCAGCGCTAAAAGTAAAACCAGCTCGGTTAAAGGGAGTGTGCCTACTCACATCGCTTATTTGGGGTTATTGACACTGGCCTATAGAACATAATTTTCTGAATTGGCCCATGACTTCGTTTCTCCAGATTCGCCCTAGTTGCTGAGATGTTCCAAAGACTCCAGGAACTTGCTGGGATCAAACAGTTATCGGGTAGACTCCAGAGGGCTTCCGCTACTAGAAGCACTGCAACTATCGATTACACTGCTAGCATATTGTTAGCGCCGGCCAATAGCAATTCAACAAAACAGCTCGTGCACGCTGATAGCAGTAGCCGAACAGAAACTGGACGGCCATCATGTTTTTCGATGATGGCCGTTTCGATGATGGCTGATGGCCATTTTTTTAAAGAAGATATCAATTTAGAGCTACGAAACTTGCACATAATAAAGTGCACAACGACAAGAACGTGCTGTGTAAAAATTGTCTTTCTATCTTGCATGATGTGACCGTAATTGTATTGTCTTATGTACGCCGTTTTACATAACATCACCATAGTTTTATATATATCGAAATAAATCGTTCTATATATATCGAAACAAAAAATATAAAACAACAATATAAGTAAAAATTCAACTAAAGAGGCTCCAGATGTGAATTTCATCATATACAACAATCAAACCAATAGCTACTTACCGTATGCAAAATATTTGACATTCCAAAACAGTAGACACACTCCCTTTAAGTCTATCCCATGATTATTCGGTGTATACATCCTAGTTGAAGCTCAGTTGATTTTAACAGTTAACAACAGGGGGCAGCAAAGGTAGGTAGGTAAATAGGGTTGACCATGGCTCGATAACACAAATGAGCACACAAGCAAGCCACAACGTGATTACGTTAAGTTGGCACCAGCAGATTAAGGACATGCTTTTTTCAGATGCGCACCTTTCGCAATTGACCGAATGATGAAAACATCTTGAAAACGGCACCTGGTCCGATCGTTGATGGGGGCACAAAAGCCGCCCACAGAGGAGTAAGCGATAACATTATAATCGACAAAGAAGGTCCCTTGGGTAACATAGCAGAAAACAATCAACTACACACTGTCTTGACCATTACCTGAGTCAGGTATGGAGAGGGGAACGTATTCCTCCCCTTCACCCTTTCACTGACCGCCAGGCCGACACCCAGCTGTATCGCTAACCAGTCATCTGCAACACGATGACATGATTCGTTTGAAATTAGAGGGAAAACAACGCAAAACAAACGTTCTTCACCCGAGGGAGTATTATGATACCAATAAGACTTTATCGTCATCTCGCACAAAATTGATACTCAAAGATTATGTACATGACATGTTTACAGGGATGTAAAATATTTTCCCATTTTGTTTCCAATATAGTGATACAAAGATAAATAATGAGAATAAAAAATAAGCAGAATTGGCTAGAGAAATCATTAACAACAAAGAACTTCGATATGCATTGGTTTACAAATAAAGGTTACACTCCTTAGCTCTCACATTCTTTTTAAACCATAGACTTTATAAACCAGCGTCATACAAAAACATTGGTTGTGTTCTTTGCGACATGAGGATTGTGTGGTCTGTAAGGCCGGTGCCCGGTAGTGACCTTCAGCATTGACCAATCAGCAACAAGATTTCCTATTGCTGATTGGTCAACGCTTAAGGTCACCTCTGTCCTCACAGTCCACACAATACTCATGTCGCAAAGAACACAACCCTTAAAGGAAATAGTTCACCTTGGAAATGTTTTACCCAACACGATTTGATTATATTTTTAATACAATTTCTTTTTATATTGTCAAAAATGGCCTTATATCGCGCCGATTCAGGACAGAAGGCCGTACATTTTTATTGTTTATCAAAACTATATGCATACTCTCTGAGTCAGAGTCCTGACGTCACGCGAATGTAAAAAATGGTTCAGCCAATCAGATTCGAAAGTAGTCGCGTAAAGATAGACTCGCATTGGAGATGTGCCAACCGGCGGCCGGCGTTCGCTCGCTAGCACCAGCTGCAAGCTGATTGGCTGATGGTATAGCCTCTGCCCGGTCTAGAATCAGTACAACATTCTTTCGCCAGCACCGCATTCCTTCGCCAAAAACTCAAATATATTCAGCTGGAGAGTCTTTTCAGTCAAGAAAACTTGCAGACAGGGGTTTCCCAACACGGGCTACAAAACTGCTATCTCAGTTTAAAACTAATGTTGAAGGTGGACTATTTCCTTTAAGCTTTCTTCCTTTCGGCCAGGATATGCAAACACTCAAAATTAAATGCAACATGCAAACATATATTGCTGATTTTAACATATTTGCCATGGGATGCTCTCACTCAAAACTACCTGCAAGCGCAGACGCGGGGTCAGGATTCGCCACGGTCTCCTCTTTCACATCTGCCAGCAGTTCAACACTACCAGCGGCCACCTGAGTGGAGTCTCGATCGGCCATGGTCTCCCGTTTCACATTCAACAGCGGGCCGACGTCAGGCGCAAAAACTCGCGTGTTACCTGTAACGGTTATAATCGGTTAACATTCGTCAAACAACGTCCCAGTGATAGTACCAAGAACGAGTAACATTCATCAAACTTACCTTACCTTACGGTAATCGGGATTGTTAGGCCTCAATCCCTGTAGTACTCGCTCTCATCGAGCTCATGATTCCTGGCATGTCTCAGTCAGTGTCAGGTATGCTGAACCCGACGTGAGCCCAATGGGCGTCCAATCTAGCCTTGAAGGCATTCAGCGAAGGAGCGCAGACCACTTCGGATGGGAGGCCGTTCCAATCATTCACAATACGTGTGGCGAAGGCGAATCGTCTGACCCTGGTGGTCGCCGAAGACTTGCGGAGTTTGAAAGGATGGCCTCTCGTTGGACCATCTGCCAATGTGAAGTAAACGCTTGGATTCACATCAACCCCACCGTGGAACAACTGATATGTGTAGATCATGTTGCCTCTGTGCCGCCTATAGTAGAGAGATGGAAGCTTTAAGTATCGGAGCCTCTCTTCATATGGTTTGTGGCGAATGGACTCTACCATGCGAGTGGCTCTCCGCTGAACCCTCTCTACTAGCCGCTGATCTGACCTGTTGAAAGGCCCCATACTAAGTTGCCATTTTCAAGATGTGGACGAACAAGTGTCTTGAACAGAATGGGAAGTGTGACTTCATCAATCAGTGCAAATGAACGTCGAATGACTGCCAGCACCCGGGTCGCCTTAGCGACCGCCGACGAAGATGCATGCTCCCTGAACTTCAAGTCTGCATCGATGTGAACACCCAAGTCCTTCTCTAGGAGAGTGCTGTCCAGCTAAGCACCGTCCATAGTGTACGCGAAACTGAGATTTGCATGTCCAATGTGCAAGACCTTACATTTGCTCTGGTTGAAGGGCATCAGCCAGGTGTTAGACCACCTAGTGAAGCATTCAAGTCTGACTGAAGATGCGCCACACAACCAGTGGAGGAAACATTCGAATATAGCTGCGTGTCATCGGCAAACAGTTTATTATCACAGTTGACAATATCAGGCAAGTCATTCACATAGACAAGAAACAGTAATGGGCCAAGAACAGATCCCTGAGGAACTCCGCTAGCAACGTCTGTCCAATCTGAGTGACAACCTTCGAGGACTACCTGCTGCTTTCTCTCAGTCAGAAAAGATTATATCCAAGCAAGCAGTTTGCCTGTGATGCTGTAGCTATGGAGTTTGTTTAAGAGTCTGAAATGTGGAACTGAATCGAAGGCCTTCTGAAAGTCAAGGTACACAATATCAACAAGGTTGGCGCTCTCCAGTTCCCTGCTCCAAGCATCAAGGACCTCCAGCAGTTGCGTGTTACACGAGCGTCTCAGGCGGAACCCATACTGATCATTGGACAAGATATTCTGCTCAGTCAGATGGAATAACACCTGGTCACTAATCAGGGACTCCAGAATCTTGCACAGTATGGCAGTCAGGCTAATAGTGTAAACTTCAAATCAAAAGACGCTCATTATAAAAAGCACATGCAACAGTTGTTTTCGGTGACAATGACTGTTGTCTTCATTCCAGCAAGTGTTACTGGACCTTCTGTTAGTGAAGAAAGGATGGCATGGAAATGTGGAGGATGGTAAATTAATCAAACTTTTCGGAATATGGAAATGCCATCAAGCAAAACATCTCCAATTGATAGATAAATGCATAAATGCAAGATAAATGCATTACACTTTTGCACATTCAATAATGCTGATGTAAAAATATCAATAAAATAAAGCACAAGTTTATAAAACATTAACATGATGTAGCGCTGCAGCCATGCATGACCTTTGCTCCATTGTATAGATCATTTAACAAGGAATGTTATCCATAACCAATGAAATGAAAATCTTGAACAAATAAACAGCTTACCTGGTAGAATAAATTTAGACCTCACATCTTGGCTCTCAGCATGTAGCTCCATCTCTCATGTCCTGAGATTCAGTGGAATGGTTCCATCCTGTGGAGATCGGAGGGGAAACAGGATGATATGTGTGCCTCACTTTCGTCACTTGTGGAGAGCTAGTACACCTGAAGTTATGTTGGCTTTGTTGAAAACAAAACCTGGGCATTGCCTTAAAGGGACACTCCCACCTTAACATTAGTTTTGAGTTGAGATAGCCAGCCATTTTGAGTAGGATTTGCATTGAAATTAAGTAGGGTAGCAGTTAAAACAACCACATAAGTCTAATCAAAAAGAAATTTGAACTTGGTCTTGACAATTGTAACGAATAAACCCCACATGTATTTGAATAGGGGTCTAAAGCTGATGACGTCACCTCTCTTTACCAAATGGTGATGATAGTAGACCTGTTTTAGGTTAGACTTGGAGATAGTTGCATGTTTCAAATGGTTTGGTAATTGGTTTGTTTTGTATTCAAAGCGCCAGAATTGTCTCGAAATAATTGTGCCATACTTTGGCAGCGTAAAGGATTTTTGTATGGCTCTCGAGCTTAATATGTCATCAACCCAAATATTAAAACTTAACTTTGTATGAAATTGAGCACTGTTGCAAGAAACAAATGTTGCAATCGTGTTTGGCAGCAATTACTTCATATTTTGCACCACAAGCGGCATACATTTGACAACTTTTAGGAAGGTGGGAGTGTCCCTTTAAGGACATTTTTTTACTTCTGAGGAATCACACATGCAGTTTAGAGGTAAACTACTGTAACATCAGAATTGTCAAAATACCGGACTCCTCATGCAATTGATGTATTGGTATTTCAGAACATCTTGATCTATAAAGACATAAAGACATAAAAGAATAGTGCAACAAAGAGCCTCTTGGGCCCATCCGAGGTTGCACCCCACCCCACCCCACCCCACCCCACCCCACCCCACCCCACCCCACCCCACCCCACCCCACCCCACCCCACCCCACCCCACCCCACCCCACCCCACCCCCCCCCCCTCCACCAGTCTCGCCCCTTCAAATCACCTTACTCTACCTGCATAAAAGAAGGCTAATCCCACGAGTATTTATGAACTAATCCCTTCTCTGTAAAGTATTTATCTAATCTAATTTTGAAGGAAGCAAGTGTCACTGCATCAGCGACATCCCCTGGTAGCATATTCCAATGTCCTACAACCCTTCTACTGAAAAATGACTGTCGTAGCCTCAGGGGCGTCGACACGCGAAAAAATCTGGTGCGACTTTTTTCTCGGGGGGGGGGGGCGGCACCTAGCATGGGGCGGCACCTGGCAAGGGGCGGCACCTGGCAAGGGGTGCATACACGTTCAAATTTGTTTCTTTCCAACTTTTTGTCAAGCGAAATTTCGATACCTGACCGTCAGCAGCCGATCGTATCTTATCTTTTCTTCGTTAATATTTCGGTACGTAGGGTTTTCGTGACCGTAGGTTTAACTAGCCCGTCCAGCTCCAACTCCAAAGTAGGTATAAGATCTTTTGGGGCATTCGTCCATTAAATTAGGTGCATTGTCATCGCGGTCGCTGTCGCTGAATGAAGGTCATCCTGGCAATATGTTAAATCAAGCGCTGAAAGGAGTCAACTACACCATGTCAGTTGCCAGATACATTTTCGAGGTTTTCAGCTGAACGCTCTGCCAACTGGGCTCATGAGTGGTCTGTGACGGGATGTTCTGCAAACATTATTACGGTTTTAGAGCAGCGGTTAGCCGTTGTATCTATTTATAACTAATTATTTGCCTAGTTGTTGTAGGCGAGCTATGGCATATTTGAGCATGATAATATAAGTATGTGATTAAGTAACCTTCTGCTCATGTTATATCTTAATTAAACTTGAAATCGGTATACAAAATTACATTAATATGTTTCCACTTGAGTCATCCTCAGAATATCCTCAGAATCCTCAGAATCCTCAGAAGATATAACATGAGCAGAATGTTACTTATTCACATACTTATAATTATTTGCCTGTTGAATTGCATCTCGGTACAGTTTTTCCTAGAGATTCGTACTTAAAATGCATGTCGCAGTTAACCATTTATCCTTCGCGCAGGCGGTCGCATAGGCGGTCGCAGTTAACCATTTATCCTTCTTTTCGACAGGGTGCCTTGATTTAAGCTTTTTTGCTTTTGCACCTTTCTGATTTACTTTCCTATTTTGTTTAATTTATGTTTAATAAACTTGGTGATGATTATGATGATGATGTCAATCTTATATTGTCACTTATACATCACTGTCACGCCGAACTATCGCTGTCTGGCATGTGAGCGAATCCTCTCCGAATACATAAACGAACGCTGATCCTTGAGTAAAACCATTCCAGGACTCCCGCTCTTGGGAACATTTCACCCTAGTGCTTTTTAGCCATCGCCGAACACTCTCCTCCGAGTATCGTCCTCTGCCACGAACGCCTTCACCACCCTCTCCACGTCGACCTGGTCCAGCAGCGACTGATGGATGTGGCAGAAAAGGAGATCTGAGAGACGCCTCTCACCCATGCTGTTCCGCAGCCACGTCTTCAGTCTGCGAAGTTCGCTGAAGCTCCGTTCAGCCTCAGCCAATGACACGGGGACGCACCGTAATATGTCCAACAGCTTAGCTGTTTCGGCATACAGGTTCTTCTTTGCAAGGCATCCGTTCAGCACAGCCGCTGCCTCGTCCAGGGTGCCATATGTGTTCTGCTTGCGAAAGGAGGTTAGTTCGCATGACAGCTGTTGGTAGTCCAGCTTCGGATCCTTCGTGAGCGTCTCGGGGGACTATCCCGTCCAGGACCATCCTCTCCTGTTCCTCGTACGTGGCGATGTCTGAACTTTCCAGGAAGAGTTCCCTCATGCGCTGCAGTGCCGCGTCGATGCTTTTCCGGTACTCGACCCGCAGGTATTCGGTGACCGATGTAGGCCTGTACCCTGCGGGACCAGCGTCCAGCCTCCTGGACACTTCGCTCCTTGTCAGCTGGACGGGATGAAGCTCGTGCTTACTGATCACCTCGTCTGTCCTCGTCTGTCCTCGTCTCCAATTTCTTCCACCCATCCTCTCGATCAGCTTCGAGATCTTTCACCACGGCTCTGATGGCCGTGAGCGCCTGCGAGACGGTCGCATCCTTTTCTGGCAGAACCGGTTACACATCTCCATCAGGTTCAAAATCCTGAGTGCGACGACCAGACCATAAACAGTCGTCCCGGAACGTAGCGCTGATGCCATGGCAGCAGCCTGCGTCTTCCCGTCCTCCTCCAGAGTATCGATCACAGCTCCCAGCTAGGTGAGCAGCGCCGATACCGAGCTGCCCCGCACAGTCCACCGGGTGGGACATAGCGGCCTTAGCTTCCTCGGTCCTTCGGCTGTGGCGAGTGCTGAGAACTTCCTTCGGAAGTGGTGGCTCTGACTGAAGAGGACACCGACTTCATTACACACGCCCAGCGCTTTCCGCTCGATTACAGACTCCTTGCACATGGCCTCTGTCGCCAGATTTACGCAGTGCGCAAAACAGTGCACATACGGAGCCAGTGGCTGAGCCTTTTTTTATCAACGCCTGTGTTCCGTTGTGCCTCCCTGCCATGTTTGCGGCGCCATCGTAGCCTTGGCCGCGCGCGTCACTGATCTGAAGCCCATAGACCCTGAGTGCACCTTCGATCATCGTGGCCAGAGTCTTACCGGTCGTGTCTGGCGGCTCGACGACGCAGAGGAATAGTTCACACACTTCCCCTGCCTTGTCCACGAAGCGGACGCAGAGTGACTATTGCTCCTTCCCAGACACGTCAGTGGTGCCGTCACAGATGATTGCAAACGGGCGTCCGGCTACAGCTTCTGCGATCTTCAGTGACACTTCTCTTGCCAGAAGCTTTATCAGCTCATTTTGAATGACAGGGTATGTCCATTTGAAGCGACCCTCCATACACTTCTCCAGCTCTGGGACGTCCATCGCCCTCATCTTCAGAGCCTGCTGCATGTTTGAGTTCGCGTCTGACTCGCCGCCGCGAATGCTCAGTCCCTGCCTGGCGAGGAACTTCAGTGTCGTTACGATGATTTTCAAGCACGAGCGAGCTTTCTTCTGTCCGAGCTGGTTGGCGACGCACATTTCTCGAGCGATGTTGCAGGTTGAGATTTATTCAAGAACAGCCACCTGATGGCAGGAGCTGCGCGCATGATGCTTGAAGTATCTTACAGCATCCCTCCAATTCCTGAAGCCGGCATAGAGGAATTTTGGCGCCGCGGTACGATACAAGTTTTCAGCCGCTGGTCTGCGACCCAACCGAGCACAGTGAATGCATATGACTCAATTGACGTTCACGTCATAGTGGAGCCACGGGTACTGCCGGAACCATTTCGCGTTGAACCTCAGACGCTTTCGTTCGCCTTTGCTCACCACCGTGTGACCTGGCATTGTCGGCGAATCCGGCTGCCACGGAGTTGCTGGCAGGGGTTGCATCTTGCTACCTGACGCCGTGCGATTTCCATTGTCGTTCACCGGCAGCTCCGGTCACGAGGTCTTCGTTTCTCGAGAGCTCGCTGACTTGAGGGCCTCTGAAACGGGTGGGTTGTCAGCATCCTCGTTTTCTCCGTCTGTGATGTCTTCTTCGCCGAGCTCCATGTCGTCGGGAGCCGGCAGCGTGTCATCGTTCTTGTCACCGGCCACAGTGGATGGCTCCGACTCTGGGGTGGGCACGGACGAGGAGCCAGGAACGGGATCGGCAGGGCGTCTGGGAAGGAACCCAAAGGCACTTATTCGCTATCTGAAATGGGGCTCTTTTAACCCTCGCCCCGCTGGGGTATTCAGCCGAACGCGCCCCGCTGGAGGGAGGGCAGATTCTCCCCCCCCCCCTGCCTAACTCCCGAACCAATGGCCTAAACGAGACGCGCGAGGCGGCGATCGAAAGCTCTCAATGAGACGATTCTAAAGCACACTTTTTAAGAGGTTAAGGTCAATGTCAGGTCAAATATAAAAATCACGTGTTTTTTTTAATTATTGCTTGCAGAGACCAGACTAGCAACAGCAGCGCGCCCAAACTCAACCAAAACACTTCCAATTAAGAGGGTAAGGTACTGCTGGAGTATAAGTCTCATACTAAGTACAGGTCAAGGTCAATGTCAGATCACGAAAGGTCACCACATGCAAAAGTCATATGAAAACCGTTTGACACATGTGTTATGGGTATTTTCAGACGTAGAATTCAATGTTAACGGTAATTTTGACATTTTACCTCAAGGTGTCAAAAAAAATGTCAGGTCAAAAAAGGTCAAATTTTGAAATCCAAAATTTGCAATAAAAGACATGTTTCTGGTCCAGTTTGGTCCCAGGATACCAATAATGCATTTTGTTTTGCGTACGATGTCTAAAAATGCACAAAAAACGCAATTAAAAAAATGACATCAGATTATACACTTATTACAGCCATTTGAGGGTCAAATATAGAGATATTGATTTGAAATTTTGCATGGCGACTACTCACAGGTGGTTCTCTTACATATATTCCTTTTTTAAGTTTCACAGAATTGATTTTAGAGCCATTTTCCACACAAAAAGAAACACATTTGTTTGCAATTTTGGGGGTCAAAAACCAAAAGTTTGAACAATCCGAGATAGCCATTTTGTAGAGAATGTCATTCACTTTTTTGCCGGTTTTTGTTTCCTATTTGCTTCTATACTCGATGTTTTATGATCGATCAAACATTCGTCGATTTTTGACCAAAAATGGCGTGACATGACGTCACTTAAACATCATTTTCTCAAAAAGTTTTGGCCCATTTTGTCGAAATTTGCCACAAAGACGTCAAATTGATGCCAGATAAGGTGCTGAAAGTTTCGTGTCGATATGAAGTAATTGAAGTCGTTTTGAAGTAATTGAGAAAATCTGGGGGGGGGGCAGATTCTGCTCCCCTTCGGAAGTGGGGCTACCATAAGCATAACAATAGCATCACGAAACAACTACAAGGAAGCGTTGCGTTTTGTTTGCCGCAATCTGATTAAAACCTGTGCTTCCCCCAAAAAATGGCAGCGCTGCCGTCAATTGTTTTGAAGTTAACTCCCCGTAATTACTAACATATTATTGAGAACTGATTGCAGTTAAAAGGAAACAGCTGTTAGCTTCTTGATTCATTTCAAAGTCTACGTCAAATTGTTTAAGAACTACTGAAGCTTGAGTCTGCACGAAAAAGACATATCGATGGGCCATGGCCGCCATGATACGGCATCACCTTATCAGGATTTAGGGATGGCAGATATTCGTTGCGGCACTTAGCTGAGGGGCGGCACCTGGCTGAAGGCGCCACACTAGGCTGAAGGGGCGGCACCTGGCTGAAGGCGCCACACTAGGCTGAAGGGGCGGCACTGAGGGGTGGCACCTGGCTGAGGGGTGGCACCTGGCTTAGGGGCGGCGCCTGGCTGAAAGGGCGGCACCTTGCAGAAGGGGAGGCTCCTAGCTGAGGGGCGGCACCTGGCTGAAGGGGGCGGCACCTGCTGAAGGGGTGGCACCTGGCTGAAGGGGTGGCACCTGGCTGAAGGGGTGGCACCTAGCTGAAGGGGCGGTATCAGGTTGAGGGGGCGGCATCTTTTTGTGGGGCAACACCTGGCTGAAGGGCGGCATCTTTCTGAGGGGGCAGCACCTGGCTGAAGGGGCGGCATCCGGTTGAGGGGTGGGATCTTTTTGAGGGGGCGGCACCTGGATGAAGAGGCGGCACCTGGCTGAAGGGCTGCACCCTTCTGAAATGGTGGCATCTGGATGAAGGGGCGGCATCTTTCTGAAGGGGCGGCATCTTTCTGAAGTGGCGGCACCTGGCTGAAGTGGCGGCACCCGGCTGAAGGGGCAGCATCTTCTGAGGGGTGGCACCTGCTGAAGGGGCGGCACCTGGCTGAAGGGACGCCACCCGGTTGAGGGGGTGGCATATTTTTTAGGGGCAACACCTGGCTGAAGGGTGGCATCTTTCTGAGGGGGCGGCATCTGACTTGGGTGGCGTCCGGTCAGTGGCGGCACTTGGTATGTGACGGCGCCTCGTCGAGGGCGGCACCTAGACGGTGGCGGCACATTGGGACGTCCAAAAAAAGTGGTGTGACTAGTCTGAATGGTCTGTTAGGCGTTGACGCCCCTGCATAGCCTAGTCCTACTTTGTTTCATAATGAGTTTATGCTGATGACCTCTACCTCGATTTTCCCTATTGAACTCAAACACACCCTTTAAATATCCAGAATGCTGACAATTTACAAATTTGAAGACTTCAATTAGATCTCCTCTTAGCCTTCTATATCTAAGTGAAAACATACCCAATTTCTTTAATCTATCTTCATAAGGTAAACTACCAAGACAATTAACCATTTTTGTTGCCCTTTTTTGAACTCTTTCTAACAACCAGCAATCTTTCTCATATGTTGGAGACCAGGCTTGTACACAATACTCCAAATGTGGTCTAACGTATGCACAACGTAGTTTTCCCTATGCACCATGCATCACCAATGCAAGCCAATTCAGTTAATTGATAGCAAATAAAAGGCACTGAGTGTTGAAACTGAATTTGCTCTAATCTAGAAAACTTGGTAAATTCCCAAGTACAGGTAATCAAATATGCAGTGATAGTTGAGCTGATAAGTTGGAGTGTATAGAAGTGTGGAGAAGAGTAGCAAGTTTCACAGGTCTCCTGCAACTTCTGCAGCCACTAAAGAAACCAGTAGCATGAAAATTCCAGCATGGACTTAATAATATGGACATAATATGGACAGCATGGTCCATATTATGGATATTTGCCCCACAATAAAATGTTTTGACTTAAAAACACAGGATAGTCATAAATCTGAACACATTGCAACACCATAATCTTCATGCTTTTGGCAATGCAGATTATACTGACAAATTAAAGAACCCAATAGCATGAAGTCTGCAGTTATGATGTGTCCTGAATTACAGTTGTTTACCCTATAGCGTTAAGTGGTGTAACCTTATTCACATCCTAACATCAGACTTCAACTTATGCTGCTTATGCTATCATATCATGCTAACATATCATGCTATCATAGTGGAGACAATAATAATACTGATACTGTGCATCTATTTTGTTTACATTATGATAGCATGAAAAGTATAAGGTTAGGACGTGTCTGGGTTGAGTCATCCGGGGATTTTAGCGCCCCAATCGCTCAATATTAGCGTGACGTCACTGGTGCTCTGGTCCGACTCGGCTGTCGTCGCACGCGGCTCGGTGCAGTGCGAATATTTCGAACGGGATACAGATAGTTGCGCCAAGGTATGATCCTATTTAAGATTCGTTTAAGGCAGATAATTATCACTCCCTTAATTCATGCTGAGGGGAGGGAGACGCCCATACGCTGCCCCGGTCTGTGTGAGGGGCGACTGGCGGGACGGCCATACACTGCACCGATCTGACTGCTAGGGGTGAGACGGCCATACGCTACCCCGGTCCGGCTAGGGGGAGGGGGGCAGTAGCGTAGCTAGGATTTAGCTCCGGGGGGGGGGGGGTCCGCGACAGATTGAGGGCCCACTGTGTGTGCTTGGGGCCCACAAAATTGAAGGCCCATAATTTGCCAATGCCGGTTTATATGTAAACGTGAATTCTCCTTAAAATGTGTTAGACAAAGTTTCTCACAAAACAATGCAACTTGCGTTCACATTATTGCACAAACAATGTGGAATGTGAGTTGTTGCTTCAGTCCAGGGGATGTTTGGTGTAAGTCGTTCCGGTCTACGTAGCATACCTTTAACATTGTACAACGTTTTCAAAGAATTACATCACGCTTGTCTTAGTCTTACGCAGGGCACTACATGGCAGCACCGTGAACGTATACCACCGATTACACAAACAGTAGAGATGCGCGTTTAAGCATTAAGAGGCAAAATTGTAACTGATGAATGATGATATTATAATATTTCATCTAATCTTGTCATGGATTATGGAAGTATGCACAGAAGCACAGGCCGGTGCTCGGCGCCACCTTCGCCGGGCCGGGAGGTGTCGGAACACTCCCGCTGGCTCGGCTCCTAATGCACGTAGCGGGAAAAAGGCATTCGCAATCTCTTCTAATACACTTTCGAAGCTTTCTGCCATTTTTGCTCGGATCAATATTGAGGTCACCGGAGGTCAGGGGCGTCGCCAGTGCAGGATAGTCAGGGCCGTCACAAGACCAACACCGGCCGACCGGGGTACAGTCAGGGCCGACACAACACTGGCCGACCGGGGTACAGTCGGGGCCGTTACAACACCAACACCGGCCGACCGGGGTACAGTCGGGGCCGTCACAACACCAACACGGGCCGACCGGGGTACAGTCGGGACCGTCACAACACCAACACCGGCCGACCGGGGTAGGGCCGTTACAACACTTACACCGGCCGACCGGGATACAGTCAGGGCCGAGACAACACAGGCCGACCGGGGTACAGTCGGGACCGTCACAACACCAACACCGGCCGACCGGGGTACAGTCAGGGCCGACACAATACGGGCCGACCGGGGTACAGTCGTGGCCGTCACAACACCAACACCGGTCGACCGGGGTACAGTGGGGGTTGGCACAACACCAACACCGGTCGACCGGGGTACAGTCGGGGGCGTCACAACACCAACACCGGCCGACCGGGGTACAGTCGGGGCCAAACAAAGCAAATATCCATGTCCTGTGTCCTGTTATTAATGGTAAACAAAGCATATTACTATTGCTTAATAATAAATCACCGGCCCGACGCTGGTCGGTGGCCGTTTATAGTGTTGCAATTACAGCTGATAGCACGCAGGATATACAGGGGCAGACGAATAAAACACGGAAGTCCTCGTTCTGTCGTTCGAAACGTATATTCATCCATTTCGCGGCCCATGACCACCTCGGCATGCATCGCGACGCAGTCTCTCCTCGATAGCCGTAGTCCTGTGTCCTGTTATTATGGCACCAGTGACGTCTGGTAAACAAAGCATATTAACTATGGGTCACAACACCAACACCGGCCGACCGGGGTAAGCAATGGTCAATAAAGCATATTACTATGGCCCCATAGGCCAACTTAGAGCCCACCGCAGGTTTCGCCGCTAGGTGGCCTCGCAGCCGCTGATCGGTCGCTGGAATCGAGCGAGTATCCTATCCATTTATAATTCATCCATGGCCTAGGAAAGAAATATCACAGTAGAGAGAAATACGCAGAGTAGCAATGAATGATAGCAGAAAACAAACATTGCAAAATCAAGAGTATTTATAAACGTAAGTTTTTATTTTTGATGGTAGTTTAACTGATTAACTGAACACACACAAAAAAAAACGGAAGTATACCTTGCTTCCATTAAAAATAAAACTGCTTTCAAACATGTTTGTTCTTTATTCAGTTAGATATAGTTGATCACCATGTTCAAAATGTGTAGTGCCTGGAGAGTGGAGCCCCATTAGAGCTGCGGCTTTTGGGCAATTACTGCACACTGTTCAGTACCTACTACCTACACATCGCGTCATTCAGCCTCTGAACAACTATTAACTACGTGCCTGCGCATTATGAGGACCAACTTTCGGGATTGAGGGCCCCATAAACCATAGACCAACTGAGGGCCCACAGACCAACTGAGGGACCACAGACCAACTGAGGGTCCCACAAGCCTACTGAGGGCCCCAATGACTGACTGATAGCTACCTTTCCAGACCCACCGAAGGACCCACAAACCAACAGAGCGATATAAGCCCACTGAGGGTCCATGTACTTACTGAGGGCCCCATATACTGACTGAGGTCCCCACAGGTTCTTTGGGAGCCTCATAAACCAGCTGAAGGGCCCCATAGGCCAACTTAGAGCCCAATAGACTGACTGAGCGCCCCACAGACCTACTAAGGGCCCCATAGACCGACTAAGCGCACCACAGACCGACTGAGTGCCCCACATACCGACTGAGGGACCCGCAGACCGACTGATAGTCTCAGCCATTCAGGTTACTGAGGGACCCACAGACCGTTTGAGGTCCCCATAGACCAACTGAAGGGCCCCAAATACCAACTGAAGGGCCCCAAATACCAACTGAAGGCCCCATAGACCGACTGAGGGCCCATAACCTGACTGAAAGCTACCTACACAGGCCCACTGAGGGCCCCACAAACCAACTGAGATCATTCCAGACCCTTTGAGTGGCAATGGATCGACTAATGACCCCAGACCCATAAACCGACTGAGGGCCCCGCAGATCGACTAAGGACCCCGCATACCAGCTGAGGGCCCACACACCGATTGAGTGTCTCATTTTCCAAAGACCGGCTGAGAACGACCCAGGTCACTGAGGACCCACAGTCCGACTGAGAGCCACGCAGGACACTGAGGGCCGACAAACCATTTGAGGGCCTCATAGACCAATTGAATGGCCCCACATACCAATTGGGCGCCCAATAAACCGACTGAGGGTCCTGCAGACCGACTGAGGGCCCCAAGGACTGACTGATAGCTACCTTTCCAGGCCCACCGAAGGTCTCACAAACCAACTGAGAGCGATCTAAGCCCACTGAGGGTCCACGTACTTACTGAGGGCCCCATATACTGACTGAGGTCCCCACAGGCTGTTTGAGAACCTCATAAACCAACTGAAGGGCCCAATAGGCCGACTTAGTGCCCCATAGACCTACTGAGGGTCACAAAGACTGACTAATAGCTACCTACCCAGGCCCACTGAGGGCCCACAGACCAACTGAGAGCCTTCTAGAGGCCCACTGAGGGCCCCGCAGACCGACTAAGGGCCCCGCAAACCTACTGAGGGCCCCAATGACTGACTGATAACTACCTTTTCAGGCCCACCGAAGGACCCACAAACCAACTGAGAGCGATCTAAGCCGACTGAGGGTCCATGTACTTACTGAGGGCCCCATATACTGACTGAGATCCCCACAGGCTGTTTGAGAACCTCATAAACCAACTGAAGGGCCCCATAGGCCAACTTAGAGCCAAATAGACCGACTGAGCGCCCCACATACCTACTAAGGGCCCCATAGACCGACTAAGCGCACCACAGACCGACTGAGGGCCCCACATACCGACTGAGGGACCCACAGACCGACTAATAGTCTCAGTTCCCACAGATCGGCTGAGAACCACCCTGACCCAGGGAGCGTCACAGACCGACTGAGAGCCATCCAGGTCACTGAGGGACCCACAGACCGTTTGAAGTCCCCATAGACTAACTGAAGGGCCCCAAATACCAACTGAAGCCCCATAGACCGACTGAGGGCCCCGGACCTGACTGAAAGCTACCTACACAGGCCCACTGAGGGCCCAATAAACTGACTGAGGGCTCCGCAGACCGACTAAGGGCCCCAAGGACTGACTGATAGCTACCTTTCCAGACCCACTAAAGGCCCGAAACCCAACTGAGAGCGATCTAAGCTCACCGAGGGCCCCATATACTGAATGAGGGCCCACAGACTGTCTGATAGCCTCATACAACAACTGAAAGGCCCCATTGCCCGACTGAGGGCCCCACAGACCTACCGAGGACCCCAAAGACTGACTGATAGCTACCTACCCAGACCCACTGAGGGCCCACAAACCAACTGAGAGCCTTCTAGGCGCTCTGAGGGCCCATGGACCGACTGAGCGCCCCGCAGACCGACTGAGGGCCCGCATACCAGCTGAGATCCCACAGACCAATTGAGTTTCTCAGTTTCCACGGATCGGCTAATAACCACCCAGGTCACTGAGGGCCCCACAGACCGGCTGAGAGCCACGCAGGACATTGAGGGCCCCACAGACCGTTTGAGGTCCCCATAGACCAACTCAAGGGCCTCATTACCGACTGAAGGCCCATGTACCGACTGATGGCCCCAAACCTGACTGAAAGCTACCTACACAGGCCCACTAAGGGCCCAATAAACCGACTGAGGGCTCCACAGACCGACTGAGGGCTCCAAGGACTGAATGATAGCTACCTTTCCAGGCCCCCTGAAGGCCCCACAAACCAACTGAGAGCGATGCAAGCCCACTGATGGCCCCATATACTGACTGAGGGCCCCACATACTGTTTGGGAGTCTCATAAACCAACTGAAAGGCCTCATTGACCGAATGAGGGCCCCATAGACCTGCTGGGGGCCCCACATATTTACTGGGGGGCCACAGACCTACTGAGGGCCCCCAAGACTGACTGATAGGCGATAGCTACCCAGGCCCACTGAGGGTCTCACAAACCAACTGAAAGCCTTCTAGGCCTTCTGAGGGCCCATGGACCGACTGATGGCCCCAGTCCCATAACCAAATGAGTGCCCCATAGACCGACTGAGGGCCCTACAGACCGACTGATGGCCCCGCATACCAGCTGAGAGCCCACAGACCAATTGAGTTTCTTAGTTTCCACAGATCGGCTGAGAACCACCCAGGTCACTGAGGGCCCCACAGACCGTTTGAGGTTCTCATATGGCCCATTACCGACTGAAGGCCCCATGTACCGACTGAAGGCCCCATAAACCGACTGATGGCCCAGGCCCATATATCGACTGAGAGCCCCGCAGACCGACTGAGGGCTCCGCAGACCGACTGAGGGCCCCGCAGACCGACTGAGGGCCCGCATACCAACTGAGGGCCCCGCAGACCGACTGAGGGCCCCGCAGACCGACTGAAGGCCCCGCAAATCAACTGAGGGCCCCGCAAATCGACTGAGGGCCCCATAGACCAACTGAGGGCTTCCACAAACCCACTGAGAGCCACCTAAGCCCACTGAGGGCCCCATGTATTTACTGAGGGCCACATATACTTACTGAGGGCCCCACATACTGTTGGGCCTCATAAACCAACTGAAGGGCCCATAGACCGACTGAGGGCTCCGCAGACCGACTGAGGGCCCCGCAAACCGACTGAGGTCCCCATAGACCGACTGAGGACCCCAAAGACTGACTGATAGCTGCCTATCCAGGCCCACTGAGGGCTCCAAAAACCAACTCAGAGTCAGCTATGCCCACTGAGAGCCCTATGGACTTACTGAGGGCCCATAGACTGATTGAGGGCCCCACAGACCGACTGACAAATGCTAAAATTGTGTCCCAATAATAGGTTATCCCCGGATTTCAGTAACAAAAAAAAAACTTGAACATCTGAGGGGCCCCATATAGAATCAAACCGGACTCAAAACAAAACCGCCACGGGGGTCCTAGGACCCCTAGGACCCCCCCCCCCCCCCCCCCTCCTGGCTACGCCACTGGAGGGGGGAGATGGTCATGCGTTGCCCCGGTCTGGCTGAGGGCGAGACGGCCATACGCTGCACCGGTCTGACTGATGGGTGAAACGGCTATACGCCTGCCCTGCCCCGGTCCGGCTAGGGGGGGGGGGGGGGCGGCCATACGCGGCCCCGGTCTGGCTGAGGGGTTAGACGTCATACACTGCACCGGTCCCGCTGAGGGGCGAGACGGCCACACGCTGCCCTTGTCTGGCTAAGAGGCGAGACGGCCGTACGCTGCCCCGGTCTGGCTGAGGGGCGAGACGGACACACGCTGCACCGGTCCGGCTGAGGGGTGAGACAGCCACACGCTGCACCGGTCCGGTTGAGGGGCGAGACGGCCGTACGTTGTACCTGGAAATGTTGCAAATGGCATTGTTTTGGCTTAATGTTCAAGATATGCTTGAGAAAAAACTTACAAAAACACAATATTTCCAAAAATAGCCTTGCAACATAAATTACTTATCTAACGGCGACGACTTCAAATTGCCGCTCTCGTCAACACCCGTCAAAAGACCGCAAAACGCTCGAAAGCACTGCTGCGGCGAAGGTGCTGGCCACTATACCAGAGCACCAGTGACGTCATCGCTAAACATACTGCTCGGCAGCCGATACATAGGGAATCCCGGGATGACACCCCCTGGGTAACGGTGGGGCTGGCTTCACCGTCGCGGCCGCGTATATACATCGGACAACTGATTTACGCCGTAGGGTATTTAGTGGGATATTTAGCCCAAGGTACTTTAATAGATTTAGCCAAGGCCCTATAAGAAGGTAGCGTCACCAGGCGATTTGTTTACATTCTGCAACGACCGCTGTGTGACGTCACTGGGTGTCTCTTCGCCCGCGTCTCGCTTGTGGAGCCAAGTATCGGTCGGCCGCCAAATCTAGTTCGTGGGATGTAATTTGGTGTGGTACATCCCAGGGGCGTCGACGCCTAACAGACCATTCAGACTAGTCGCACCACTTTTTTGGATGTCCCAATGTGCCGCCACCGTCTAGGTGCCGCCCTCGACGAGGCGCCGTCACATACCAAGTGCCGCCACTGATCGGACGCCACCCAAGTCAGGTGCCGCCCCTTCAGCCAGGTACCGCCCGCTCAGAAAGATGCCGCCTTTCAGCCAGGTGTTGCCCCTCGAAAATATGCCGCCCCCTCAACCGGGTGTCGCCCCTTCAGCCAGGTGCCGCCCCTTCAGCAGGTGCCGCTCCGCAGAAGATGCTGCCCCTCCAGCCGGGTGCCGCCACTTCAGCCAGGTGCCGCCCCTTCAGAAGGGTGCCACCCCTTCATCCAGGTGCCGCCCCTTCAGAAAGATGCCGCCCTTCAGCCCCTTACAAAGATGCCCCTTACAAAGATGCCGGTGTTACCAGGTGTTGCCCCTTACAAAGATGCCGACCCCTCAACCGGGTGCCGCCCCTTTATCCAGGTGCCGCCCCCTCAGAAAGATCCGCCCTTCAGCCAGGTGTTGCCCCTCAAAAAGATACCGACCCCTCAACCGGGTGCCGCCCCTTCAGACAGGTGCTACCCCTTCAGCCAGGTGCCTCCCCTTCAGCAGGTGCCGCCCCTCGGAAGATGCTGCCCCTTCAGCCGGGTGCCGCCACTTCAGCCAGGTGCCGCCCCTTCAGAAAGGTGCCGCCCCTTCAGCTAGGTGCCGCCCCTTCAGCTAGGTGCCGCCCCTCAGCTAGGTGCCTCTCCTTCAGCAAGGTGCCGCCCTTTCAGCCAGGTGCTGCCCCTTCAGCCAGGTGCCGCCCCTTCAGTCAGGTGCCGCCCCTCAGCCAGGTGCCACCCCTCAGATAGACGCCGCCCCTTCAGCCTGGTGTGGCGCCTTCAGCCAGGTGCCGCCCCTCAGCCAAGTGCCGCAACGAATATTTGCCGTCCCTATATCCTGATAAGGTGATGCCGTATCATGGCGGCCATGGCCCATCGATATGTCTTTTTGGTGCAGACTCAGGCTTAAGTAGTTCTTAAAGAGAATGTTTCACCTTTCTGAAAGTTGTCAAATATACGCTGGTTGTAGTTGAAAATATTAAGTAAGTGCTGCTGAAAACGATGGTGATATTTGTTCTCTCGAAAAGTCGCTTAACTCTATACAAATTAAGGTTTTCGATTTGGGATGATGACGTCATTATTGAGCTGTAGACCGCCGCTGATTGGCTGACAAGGTGGGATTCGGTGAAAAAGTGTCTGTCAGCCAATCAGCGGCGGCACTAGCCTAGACCCCATTTTGCAAATGTGAATTAAAATTGCTTAAAAACGGCCAAGTTTTGGGGAAAATTACCTTCGTATTTTCGCCATTTCAATAACGGCCAAATATAATGGCTATCTAAGTTCAAAGCCAATACAAAGCATGGGTGGAGCTTTTCAAAAAAAGTTGGTGGGACAAGATGTCATATAGACTGGTTGTTTGCAATGGTTCAGGTGAAAATGGCCATTTCAAAGCCAGGAAACCTTCAAATCTGACAAAAGTTGGTGGGACAAAACACAAAGTTGGTGGGACAGTTCCCACACCATTTGAATAGGAAACTCCACCCGTGATTTGCCCCCCCCCCCCCTTACGGGTCACAGGGGGCCCACCGAGATTGGCCCAGATACCATTTGCATTAGCTAAATGGCTTTCAAAAAGTCACAGAGGAGCCCTCAAACTAGGCAAGGGTCACTCTGGTGCATGTCAAGGGCCCTCAGAGACACTGAATGGCTTTCGAAGCAGGCCCAGGGGGACTCTTGGGCATGTCCAGGGGCCCATTGAGCCCACCGAGGGGCCCAAAAACTGTCCAGGGGCCTCTCGAACATGTCCATGGGCCCATTGAGCCCATTCAAGGGCGTAAAAACATGCCCCGGGACCTTTCGAGCATGCCCTGGGGCCCATTGAGCCCACTCAGGGGCCCCAAAAACCTGCCCAGAGGCCTCTAGAGAATGTCCATTTTTCCAGGGGCCAATTGAGTATGTTCAGGGGCCTCTCGAGCCTGGCCAGGGGGTCATTATAGTCTGTTTTGGGGCCTCTCGAACCTGCCCAGGGGCCATTAGAACCTGCCCAGAGGCCTCTCGAGCTTGCCCAGGCGCCCATTGAATCTGTTCAGCGGCCTCTCGAACTTGCCCAGGGGCCTCTCGAGCTTGCCCAGGGGCTCATTGAGTCTGTGCAAGGGCCTCTCGAACCTGCCTAGGGGCCATTAGTCTGTGCAGGGGCCTCTCGAGCTTTCCCAATGGTCCATTGATCCTGTTCAGGGGCCTCTCGAACCTGCCCAGGGGCTATTAGAGTCTGCTTAGGGGCCTTTCAGCCTGCCAAGGGGCCATTGAGTCTGTTCAGGGCCCTCTCAAGCTTATCCAGAAGGCCATTGAGTCTGTGAACGGGGCCCTCGAGCCTGCCCAGGGGTTGCTAGCCGTCGCCTGGAGCGCCTGCTATAGCTGGAGCGCCTGCTATCCGTGGTCGGCGCGGTCATAATGAGCGTTAATGTGCTGTACTCTGACCCACCTGGTGCAATGTTTTCTTGGGTTTCAAAATGGTTATTTGATAAGTCTGATGCGTTTTTGAATTCGGGGGGAGGGGAGATGGTAGTGAAAAACAATTTTTAAAAAAAAATCCTCTCAGGAGAGTGTGTGCTGCAATATTTGTCAACCAGGGGCGTCGCCGACGGGAGGGTCGGGGGACCTGCCCAGGGGGAGGTCTGGGCAAACTCCCCCCACTTTTAGAAGGCGGGGGAGGGTCGACCCCCTTCCACACACACACACACTTTGTAAGGGAAAAAATACAAATGTATCGTACAAATTTCCTTTGCAGTGCAGTAAAAATCCAACTATCTAGTGTCAAAAACTGGAAAATTTCGCGCCGCTTCGCGGCATGACACAAATTTCGCAATTATTTATACAAATTTGGAAAATGGGAAAAATAATTTCATTAAGTGTCTAGCTGAGGCTCTCCTTGGCGGTAATTGCTGGCCCCAGGGCCCATACCCTTCATAAAATATTACTTCTAAGTTTCAAGCAGGCTACATGTTTAGCTAGTTTGCCGAGTTCCGAAAAAGGCCACGCGAACGCAAAGACGAGGATATCGGCACCCGGAAGCTGCTCCAGCTGTGCACAATTCGCTGGACCGAAGAGCTAATAGTGGAAACAGGCCAGGACCATCTCCCCAAGCCATCTCACCTCACGGTCTGGTTCCAATATTAACATTTCGTTTTCCAGGACCTAAAATTAAAATTTTCACGCCGCTTCGCGGCGTCACATCGGTAGTCATCGTCATAACGAAACCATAGTAATCGTCATCGGTTCGTCGTAACGCCTAATTGAATGAATATCATTTTTAGCTTATTATCCTCAACAAGGCATACCGCCTATATTTCTGGGTTTTATCAGGCAAAACCGTAAAAATTTCGCGCCGCTAACAAGTACATGCCTACCTTTATAACATGAAAATCCACAAACAAAATGCCATCTCACCCCTCAGCCAGACCAGAGCAGCGTACCGCCGTCTCACCCCTCAGCCGGGCCGGGGCATGCGTATGTCCGACTCGCCCCTCAGCCAGACCAGGGCAGCGTATGCCCGTTTCCTCCCTCAGCCGGACCGGGACTGAGGGAGGGCATGACCGTCTCACCCCTCAGCCGGACCGGGGCAGCGAACGGCCGTCTCACCCATCTTCCGGACCGGGGCAGCGTACGGCCGTCTCACCCCTCAGCAGGACCGGGGCAGCATGTGGCCGTCTCGCCCCCTATCCTGGAGAACCTTATGCCGAAACAGCTAAGCTGTTGGACATATTACGGTGCGTCCCCGTGTCATCGGCTGACGCTGAACGGATCTTCAGCAAACTTCGCAAATTGAAGACGTGGCTGCGGAACAGCATGGGTGAGAGGCGTCTCTCAGATCTCTTTGTCTGCCACATTCATCAGTCGCTGCTGGACCAGGTCGACGTGGAGAGGGTGGTGAAGGCGTTCGTGGCAGAGGACGATACTTGGAGGAGAGTGTTCGGTGATGGCTAAAAAGCACTAGGGTGAAATGTTCCGAAGAGCGGGAGTCCTGGAACGGTGTTACTCAAGGAGCAGCGTTCGTTCAGGTATTCGGAGAGGATTCATTCACAAGTCAGACGGCGGTAGTTCGGCGTGGCAGTGATGTATAAGTGACAATATAAGATTGGCATGCATTTTAAGCACGAATCTCTAGGGAAAACTGTACCGAGATCCAATCCAACAGGCAAATAATTAGTTATAAATAGATACAACGGCGAACGGCTGCTCTAAAACCGTAATAATGTTTGCAAAACAGCCCGTCACAGACCACTCATGAGCCCAGTTGGCAGAGCGCTCCGCTGAAAACCTCAAAAATGTATCTGGCAACTGACATGGTGTAGTTGACTCCCTTCAGCGCTTGATTTAACATATTGCCAGGATGATCTTCATTCAGCGGCAGCGACGACAATGCACCTAATTTAATGGACGAATGCCCCAAAAGATTTATTATACCTACTTTGGAGTTGGAGCTGGACGGACTAGTTAAGCTTACGGTCACGCAAACCCTACGTACCGAAATGTTAACGAAGAAAAGATAAGATACGATCGGCTGTTTACGATCAGGTAGGGTGTCGAAATTTCGCTTGACAAAAACCTGGAAAGATACAAATTTGAACGTGTATGCACCCTTTGCCAGGTGCCGCCCCTTGCCAGGTGCCGCCCCCATGCTAGGTGCCGCCCCCCGAGCAAAAAGTCGCACCCGTTTTTGTCGCGTGTCGACGCCCCTGGTACATCCGTACTTCAACAAACTGTAGTCATTCGATATATGTGATACATTTTTTACGAATGATCAAGCTACGGTTCATTTAATCAGCTGTCCATATTCCGACACAAGAGCGAATATGTATTTTGCAACACTGCTCAAGGTGGCCAGCACGTCTCACATATCCACTGCATCCACTGCCACCAGAGTCCGGCACGTCTCCACTGCCTCCAGAGTCCGGCACGCCTCCACTGCCTCCAGAGTCCGGCACGCCTCCACTGCCGACGGAGTCCAACACGCCTCCACTGGCACCAGAGTCCGGTACGCCTCCACTGCCACCAGAGTCCGGCACGCCTCCACTGCCGACGGAGCCCAGCACGCCTCCACTGCCGACGGAGTCCAGCACGCTTCCACTGCCTACGGAGTCCAGCACGCCTCCACTGCCACCTGAGTCCGGCCACGACTCCACTGCCACCAGAGACCGGTGTGACTCCACTGCCACCAGTCCGGCACGCCTCCACTGCCTCCAGAGTCCGGCACGCCTCCACTGACACCAGAGTCCGGCACGCCTCCACTGAGTTGTCTGTCTTCCTGTAGATATGCAACACATTGGTAAATAAATGCAGGGATGTAGCTATATGCACTAATTTCAATATGGTGTGACAAAACACAGGTCCAGGATCCAGGATTTTCTAAGGCAGGGGGCTTCAGGCCTGAGGGCGGCATATTTCCTCGGTGACGGGGGCGGCATGGTGCCTTCCGAGGGCGGCATAATGCGTTGTGAGGGCGGCAAGATGTCTTCTGAGGGTGCCAGGGTGCCTTCCAAGAGTGCTACGATGCTGTTGGTAGACGCAAGGGCGCCCTGGCGGCCTCCCGAAAACGCTACGGCGCCTTCGGCGCCGGCAAATCCTATACAAAAATGGCGCCGTTTTCTAAGGCAGGGGGCTTCAGCCCCTACGGCCCCCCCCCCCTGGATCCGCCACTGACAAAACATATCACCTTTCTTTGACACCTCCAATTATAGGTTATTAAACTGCATCAAATTTGTATTGTGTGTGACACACAAGCAAATATGTATTGAATTGGCAAACACCAATCTCTTCCAAGACTATCAATGCATATTACATACTATGTCAAAATTCATGTTAAAGGAAATAGTTCACCTTCAACATGGGTTTTGAACTGAAATAGCAGTTTTGTAGCCCGTGTTGAGAAATCCTTATCTGGAACTTGTCTTGGCTGAAAAGACTCTCCAGCCGAAGATTATTGGACTTTTTGGCGAAGGAATACGGCGCATATGTGATGTACCGTACCGCCTGAAAGTGCCAGCACTGCCATGGAGCATGCGCAGACCAATAACGCACACCATAGAATCAATAATTTACAACCTTCTGTCCTGAATTGGCGCAATGTAGGACCAATTTAAAAAGAAAAAAAGAAACTGTATTAAAAAATATAATAAAATCGTGTTCTGAAAAAATCCCCGAAGGTGAACTATTTCCTTTAAAGGAAATAGTTCACCTTCGGATTTTTTTCTTCAGAACATGATTTTAGTATATTTTTTAATACAGTTTCTTTTTTCTTTTCAAAAATGGTCCTACATCGTGCCAATTCAGGACAGAAGGTTGTAAATTATTAATTTTAGGGTGTGCGTTATTGGTCTGCGCATGCTCCATGCAGTGCTGGCACAGTTCAGACGGTACGGTATATCATATATGCGCCGCATTTCTTCGCCAAAAAGTCAAATATCTTCGGCTGGAGAGTCTTTTCAGCCAAGAAAAGTTCCAGATAAGGATTTCTCAACACGGGCTACATAACTGCTATTTCAGTTTAAAACCCCATGTTGAAGGTGAACTATTTCCTTTAACCCTCGCCCTACTGGGGGTTTTTCACCTTCGCCCTACGGGGGTCCTAAAAAGACCCCCGGTTAACTTCCAAACCAAGCAACATAGAGCAACGCGGTAAGAACCAACATGTTGCCCGTCATGTTTGGAATCTAACGGTATGCATTTTTTAGGTTTCGGGTCAACGAGTGACCTTCCAGGTCAAGTGAATGACCTCGATCGACCACGTCCAGAACAGCGATTTTGCTCTGTCAGAAAACCTCAAAATTAGAAATTGGTAAATGTAAATAAAAATGCATGTTCCTAGACCAGTTTTGTCTCAGAAATACAGAAAAGATAATAATTTGTTCGTATCTGGTAAAAAAGTCAAAAAAGTTATTACAAAAATGACGTCATGAGTTTCTTACACTTATGGAGCCATCACTCAGTCAAAAATAGAAATATTGCTTTGAAATTTGGTTTGAGTATTTTCCATACTCAGTTCTCTCACATATATTCCGGTTTTTCTAACATCTTCGAAAATTTTAATTTGTGGTGATTTGAAGACAAAAATCATTTATTTTTTATTTTAGGGGTCAAAACACCAACAAAATCGGAAATCCGAGATTGCCATTTTAAAGAGAATTACATTTTATATCTTTAGTTTGGTGAATTGCGTTTGCAATTTGCTTCAAAACTCTGTTTTCTACGATTTTTGAAATATTTATCGTTTTTTCACCAACATGACGTCATCAAAACATGATTATCTCCCAATATACTTAACCAATTTCAATTAAATTTTACAGCATACGTATAATTGTTGTAAACTCAGCTACTGAAAATTTCAGCAAGATGCGCCGCATGTGTAAAAAGTTATTCAAAACCTCAGGGGGGGCAGTCAGCACCCCCCCCCCCCCCCCTCCCCCCCTTCCCCCCCCCCCCCCCCCCCCCCCCCCCCCTAGGGCGAGGGTTAAGATATGCATCAGAACCACATAGATATGCACCAGACAATCAGCTCATCAAGAAAATCAGCTCAATCTTTCAATTATATAACTAAATTTGACATCTATGATCCTATAATTCTGCTGCCTTGATTCTAAATGATAGATGGTACACAGGAAACATTGAAAAACTTACAAGTACTAACAGCTGTACATTAATTAATGCAAATGTCAATACAAAGCAGTGTGTAAAATAAGCATGACAAACAATGGTAAAGGTACCTTATATATGCAGGCAATAATTAACCAAGCACCCAAGCAAGTAAATAGTTGACCTTCTGATTTTTTTTCTTCAGAACACGATTTTATTATATTTTTTAATACAGTTTCTTTTTTTCTTTTTAAAAATGGTCCTACATCGCGCCAATTCAGGACAGAAAGTTGTAAATTATTGATTTTATGGTGTGCGTTATTGGTCTGCGCATGCTCCATGGCAGTGCTGGCACTTTCAGACGGTACGGTACATCATATATGCGCCGTATTCCTTCGCCAAAAAGTCAAATTTCTTCGTCTGGAGAGTCTTTTCAGCCAAGAAAAGTTCCAGATAAGGATTTCTCAACACGGGCTACAAAACTGCTATTTCAGTTCAAAACCCATGTTGAAGGTGAACTATTTCCTTTAAAAGAATGGAAGATGCAAACTATTTTACTGATGTTGATGCCACAAGTGTAATACATTGAGATGGATGCTGGAAGATTTTTTAGTAGGGATTGCATCAATTCTGAGCTTCGGTTTGGTGTCAGGAACTAAAGTTATCTCTATTATATGATGCATCATAATCTTCCTCCACAAAGTGCTCAGAGCAGACATAATAATTTTAGCCATTAAACAGGTCTGCCCTGGCACACTTGTGCACCCATGCTGCCCAGATCATCTTCTCTTTAGGAAAGCGAAAGAAAGCGAGATCCATTTCCTTGCGCTTATGCTTCTTGCCAGCCCACGATCCACAGGTTGACATAGCACAATGTGACGGCATGTTTAACTTGTGGACTGTGGTGTAATCTGAAAAGGGACAAAAAATGCATCCACAATTACAATTTAGATACACTAGACACAACCATAATTATCAATATCTTAAAGGAAATAGTTCACCTTCAACATGGGTTTTGAACTGAAATAGCAGTTTTGTAGCCCGCGTTGAGAAATCCTTATCTGGAACTTTTCTTGGCTGAAAAGACTCTCCAGCCGAAGATATTTGACTTTTTGGCGAAGGAAAACGGCGCATATATGATGTACCGTACCATCTGAAAGTGGTAAAAGAAAGTGGAAAGTGGCACTGCCATGGAGCATGCGCAGACCAATAACGCACACCATAAAATCAATAATTTACAACCTTCTGTCCTGAATTGGTGCGATGTAGGACCATTTTTAAAAAGAAAAAAAGAAACTGTATTAAGAAATATAATAAAATCGTGTTCTGAAAAATTTCCGAAGGTGAACTATTTCCTTTAAAGGAAATAGTTCACATTCGGAAAAAATTCAGGACACGATTTTATTATATTTTTTAATACAGTTTCTTTTTTTCTTTTTAAAACTGGTCCTACATCGCACCAATTCAGGACAAAGGTTGTAAATTATTAATTGTATCGTATGCGTTATTGGTCTGCGCATGCTCCATGCAGTGCTGGCACAATTCTGACGGTACGGTATATCATATATGCGCCGCATTCCTTCGCCAAAAAGTCAAATATCTTCGGCTGGAGAGTCTTTTCAGTCAAGAAAACAGTCAAGATAAGGATTTCTCAACACGGGCTACAAAACTGCTATCTCAGTTTAAAACTAATGTTGAAGGTGGACTATTTCCTTTACAGTAAATAGTTCACCTTCGGAAAATTTCCCAGAACACGATTTTATTATATTTTTGAATACAGTTTTTTTTCAAAAATGGTCCTACATCGCGCCAATTCAGGACAGAAGGTCGTAAATCATTAATTGTATGGTGTGCGTTATTGGTCTGCGCATGCTCCATGGCAGTGCTGGCACTTTCAGACGGTACGGTATATCATATATGCGCCGAATTCCTTCGCCAAAAAGTCAAATATCTTCGGCTGGAGAGTCTTTTCAGTCAAGAAAATTTGCAGATAGGGGTTTCCCAACATGGGCTACAAAACAGCCATCTCAGTTTAAAACTAATGTTGAAGGTGAACTATTTCCTTTAAGGATAAACAACCTACTATCAAGTATCCATTCAAGGGTTTCCACTTTCCATCCATCACAGCTAGTAACCTACCTACCTATTGTCTTCATAAGACTGGGAAACCAATCTGGTAGATACCAATAGATTGTACAGAAATTGAACAGAAAGCATTGGCCAGGTATTATATATATAAACCAGTGAGTGCATCTTGTGAAAAGTTAAAGTATGGTCAAACATTAAGATAAGTCGAACCATGGTGATAAATGTACCAATCCCTTTCACATCTTGATCCACATCACATTAGTCTTCGGTTCGGGAGGCACCTAAACTAGTTTTGTCAAAAGGCACCATCAGAGTTATAGTTCACCTTCAACATGGGTTTTGAACTGAAATAGCAGTTTTGTAGCCCGTGTTGAGAAATCCTTATCTGGAACTTGTATTGGCTGAAAAGACTCTCCAGCCGAAGATATTTGACTTTTTGGCGAAGGAATACGGCGCATATACGATGTACCGTACCGTTTGAAAGTGCCAGCACTGCCATGGAGCATGCGCAGACCAATAATGCACACCATAACATTAATAATTTACGACCTTCTGTTCTGAATTGGCGCGATGTAGGACCATTTTTGAAGAAAAAAACTGTATTAAAAAATATAATAAAATCGTGTTCTGAAAATTTCCCGAAGGTGAACTATTTCCTTTAAGTTCCGGGAGCCAGGATCGTTAAATTACTGTTGAATCATTCCTATCAGATATAGGTAACTTGCAGGATCACATAAAAAAACAGCACCTAAATAAAACATCGCCCAAAGTCCTAGCCAAACCCTAACCAGATTACCACAATCTTACGAATGGTCGCCGTTTTGTTTACGTTTTGAGACTCCCGGCGCTCGGTCCAAGTGACGCCCAATGACGTCTCTCAAGAGTCGCGGCTAGCAAATCGGGCTTCCCTATGGCCCACAACACAGGTGAAACCCCCCTGGATTTAGCCCTGCAAAATACCCTAAAGCCGTGCTGGAAACGGCCATATCTCAACCAAGCATTTCTACTACCGCTGCGAACTTTACGCCTACGATCCTCCGTTCCGGAGATCTTCAAATCGCCTGACGCGTAAACCAGAACTGTTGAATATTCACTTGCCTTTGAAGCCAGGGCCTATTTTAACATGTTAAAGGAAATAGTTCACCTTCAACATGGGTTTTGAACTGAAATAGCAGTTTTGTAGCCCGTGTTGAGAAATCCTTATCTGGAACTTTTCTTGGCTGAAAAGACTCTCCAGCCGAAGATATTTGACTTCTTGGCGAAGGAATACGGCGCATATATGATGTACCGTACCGTCTGAAAGTGCCAGCACTGCCATGGAGCATGCGCAGACCAATAACGCACACCATTAAATCAATAATTTACAACCTTCTGTCCTGAATTGGCGCGATGTAGGACCATTTTTAAACAGAAAAAAAGAAACTGTATTAAAAAATATAATAAAATCGTGTTCTGAAAAAAATTCCGAAGGTGAACTATTTCCTTTAACTGCCAAAATGCAAAAAAAAAATGCAAAAATGCAAATGCCCCCCCCCCCCCAGTGAGCCGTTTTGCCCCCTCCCCCAGTCAAGAAATGTTGCCCACCCTTATTTCAGTATTTCCACGTCATTTTTCGCTTGATAGGTATTGAATTAAAATAAAATATGCTTACCTGGTGATAAATGTATACAAATCTAACGCAAATGTCATGATATTCCTAAGTTTGAGTATTTCCCAGCCAAAATAAGCAACTTTAAATTATTTCCGGAATATCTTGAATTTTGAACTTTGAACAATTGCCCATTAGCGGCAGAGTGGGGGAGATCGGGGCTGTTGGATCAGGAACGTCGCCATACATTTTGGAGTGGGTGGGGGCAACTGCTGAGCCGATTGTGTTCAAATTTGGTGTGTGGTTACTGGTTAGGGATCTCTCAGCCGCCACTTTCCCACAAGTCAGGGGTGGGGTGCTTCTGAACGTGTGCACTTGTGCACCACGTATTTCTATCTCAGAAACTACTTCCCTGCAAGGGCGCCGCCACCTTCCAAAAGTTGGGGGGGGGGGGACGGAGGCATTCTGAAGTCGATTCTTGCCATGCAACGCCCATAGGCGTAATGTTAAAATCAGAAAATGTTGGGAGGACATATCCCCCGTCCTCCCCCTGTGGCGGAGCCCCTGCTTCCCTGATCGAGTTGAAATTCACTATACATTTCCTTCGCGTTCGCTCGTTCATCGTCAACTACAGCGCCATACTGGTTCGGTAAAAAAGTTACGGAAGAAAAATGACAAATAATCTCAGGGTGAATAGATTTTACCTCGTGGAGGTCACAGGATAAGAATACCACATGGATCTTTGTATTGGCGGATCCAGAACGGGTGGTTGGGGGGGGGGAGGAGCAAAATTCAAAAAAGTCTCACACAATTCTGAAAACGCATCGGGTTTGGCTTGCTTATGCATTGGTCGCTGATATAAAGCTAACTTTCCTTAGTAAAAGTTGCTTAAATTTTATTTTATATCAGGAAATGTGTCAATCTTGTGCCGATTTCAGGCGGTTGGGGAGGGGGGGGGGCAATTGCCCATTTTGTCCAACCGTATATCCGCCACTGGATCTTTGTATTTTGCAAAAGGTGCGGAACTGGTGAAAATTTGTCAAATTTAGCCATTTCCTGTGGATTTATATGCATTTTCATGTTTCCCCAATGACTTATAATTGAGAAGTCACAACATAGATTTCACCTTAGGTCACCGAAGTAAAAATCATCCGAAATAGCAGAATTGTAGGTGTTTATGACCTGATTAAATCCTGTGAGTATCTAACTGATCGGTCAAACAATGTGGCTGCGGCATGACCTTACATTTTTTGGAGGTGGAATCACTAGACTTGACTTAGTGACGTGACCTGAGGAGACTCGAGGTAAACAAATTAACAGGATTTGGGCAATTGATAGGCAAGCAGTTGTACCAAAAAAAGGCGTCGCGAAATGGCGTCGTTTTCCGCTATTTCCAAAAAAAACTAAGTGGGGAGGGTATCCGCCCACACTGGCGGATCCAGGGGGCGGACATCAGGGGCAAATGCCCCACTCTCCCCACAGGAATCTGGGAGGGGGGGGGGGCATGCAATACAAGTATTCCCCCTATTTTTTATTATTATTATTTATTTGCTTTCCCCCCCCCCCCCCGTCCCCCTTCGGATCTCCGGAACTACTCGACCGAATGATAAAATTCAAACGGCATTCGACAGCCCTTGTAAATTCATCGAGGGAAACATAATATTGTTGACATCGGGGTGACCGATGACGTCACAGGTCAGGTCAAGTACAAAATGTTTGACCGTGTCAAAAGGTCTCCATGGATGGAATTGTCGCGCAAAATTGCGATATTAAACGCATATGCTGTCGATAAATCGGTATGATTCGTGTGTCTGACACATCTAAGTACCTTTCTAAGCTGTTTGTGACCTTGGGTCAGGTCAAGGTCATCCGAGGTCACGAGGTCAAACTGCAGATTACGGTCATTAGGCGTTGTAACACATGTTTATGGGTTTGTTTATCGTCTAGAACGCGTAAAATGACTTTAGAACATTGTTTGTTCCATATAAATAGAAGTAAAAAGCAAAAATGGAGATGCGTTTTTTATGCATAGTAATGCTGTGAGAGGTGGTCGATTTTTGTCATTTAAAGGTGATAACTCAGTCATTTTTAAAGATATCGACTTCAATTTTGGTACACATATTCACCGCACACGTCTCGATGACATATATCCCGTTTTTTTTATTAAGATTTTTTTCTTGAAATTTGGTAAAAACAAAAAACAAATGTATTTGGATTTCTCAAAATTTTGAATAAAAAAACTCACAAATCCGAGATAGCAGTTTGATAGACCGGTCTATTAGCAGTAATTTGATTTAAGATAATTGAGTTTATCTCAAACATCGTACCTTTGACAGCGTTTTCCGCAAACTATTATTTTGCAACCAAAACTGAAGAACATGACGTCACTCTGACGTAATTCCCGGTTGACCTATCATAACCTCATATTTTGTCTTCTGCCAACATGTGTAGAATTGATGTGAGAGAAGATACTGCAAATTTGGTGATGATACCGGTGTTCGTTTAAGAGTTATTGCAAAATTACTGGAGGGGGGGCAAAAAATAGCCCCCCCAGTAACTCGCGGGTTGCAGGGTCTTTGCGCCGAACACGAACTGCAGGGGGGCTGATTTCCGCCCCCCCCCTGATATATCAAAAACTACGCTACGCAGCGAGAAACAGAAAACGGCATTTGATAGCTTGATACATGTTCTATCGAAAATATTCCAGTCTTGTTTTAGGTCAGGTCAAAATTGAGTCACCAGAGGTCATCAAAGGTCAAATTTTCCAGTTTTTCCTGTTTTATGACATCGTTCCAGAAATTCTCATATATCTCAGAAACTATGCTAGTTAGAAACAAACGCAAAAAGCAAACGCCAGCCAGTGAAATTTTCAATGGGTAAGGTGTCCTCAAATATGATCTCAGGTCAACATTTGAGGCTCCAGAGGTCAAAAAAGGGAAAAATCCGTTTTTTTTTGCTGAATCGTTTTTCGCTATTGACTTTTTACTTAATACAGATAACGGAAACTGTTTAAGCCATTATGTTTATATTGTCAAGGCGCTTCGAATAATATACATGGTGACCTTGTTAAGTTAATTAAAAATGTGACCTCAGGTCAAGGTCAAGTGGTGATCCAAGTAGGGCATGTTGCATATGGGAAGACGTGAATCGACGAGACAAACACATTGGTGTCTGTCTTACTTCTCTATCTTCATTATGTCGGGAGTTATTTACAAAAAGTGATGGTGACCTCGCATGACCTCAAATGACCCAATAGGGGTCACTGAACAAAACTTACAGTGGAATCATCAAGAATATCCTATAATAACATGATCTAGAAGTAATTGGACTAATATCATGCATATCCTTGCAATAGGAAGCATTTGTATATTTCCCCATTGACTTATTATGGGGAGGTTACGAAATTGACCTGACCTTAGGTCACCAATATGAAAATTACGAGATACACGAAATTTAAGTACGTATGCCCTCATGACATCCTGTAAGTTTCAAACTGATCTGTGAAAAACTCTAGCTTTGGCATAACTGCAAACATTTTTGGAGGTGGGGTCACTTGACCTGGTCTGGTGACCTGACCTGACATGACCCGAGGTTATTTTTTTCTCTTCAAAGTGTGTGCAATTGATGTCCTAACAGGTGTGTCAAAACCCGGCGGCGCTGCGCGCCGTTGTTTTTTCGCTATCTTTGAACAACCTGAGGGGGGCGGAAATCACACCCCCTGCAGTGCGCGGGTTAACAATTCAAGTGAGCAGTGGCGCACGCAGGATTCCATTTCGGGAGGGGGAGGGGTCAGAGCCCTAAGAGCAGGCCCCCTTGTGTGCGGGCCCCACCCGTTTTTAGAAAACTTCGCGGATTTCGGTCACTTGATTTTGAGCGGGCCCCCTACAGCATGGGATCTGAGACATGATAATTGTCTTGTCAATGTCGTGTAAGGTGACTGCGTGTGCTACTGATGTGCGAATTTTAGGTGCGTGTGCTACTGATGTGTGGTACAACTGTCGAGAGTTGACGAAATGAGGTCAATGACAACACGCAGTAGTGGTGACTGGTGAACCGATGCGATATTTTCGTAACAGGTATGTGTGATCAGTTGGCGCCATACATGGCTGATTTTTACAACATACAACATCGCAACAAATGTGGAGACGGTCTTGCGCATGACTTGGGAAGGCATAATTCCAACGGATCCAGGGCCTGGTTCGCGTCAAAAATGTCAAACGTCGTAATAACTAGTTTTTTTCGGGAGATCTGCTACCCATTGTCTTTGGTGGGCTTGGATACTCAAAATCACCGGTCCCTAGGTGCATTCCTAGTATTGACGATGAAACATAATTCATGTGCCAAATAGCGAAGCATTTTATTTCATCAGTGAAGTTGAGCGTTACAATATGATTTGGCTTCGCCCACAGATGTTTGAGATGCTTATGCGCAAATTGTAGTGTAGATAGAAACCGCGTTTACACGGGACTTTATATTCTCTAGGCATGAATTAATTATCTCTTCGGAAATTGAGGCAATTTTCGAAATTAGGCCAAATTATGACGCTTTTTTCCTTTCTAACCTCCCAGATTCATGTCCTCTTCAGGTTAAAAAGTCCCAGTCATTGGACGTCAAAGTGCCGTATAAGCTATGCTAGGCTACGTTCGCGAACGGAATAGGAATTAACCCTGGAGGGGCTGGGGGGGACATTTTTTTGCCCCACCCCCTTAGTTTTCCCGCCATAATCAGAAAACGCATAGAGATATCGACTTGAAACTTTCAGCAACTTGAAATTAATAGCTAAGCCACGTTTGGGCAAAAATTGGGTCCCGGCCAGGTCAGGTCAGGTCAAATGACATGACCACCAAGCAAGTTATAGGTAGCACCACCGGCACAGTGGTTAATCGAGCGACATGAAGCTCATGGCACGTCATGAAGTCATTAGGGACTACAATATCTCGGATTTTCTATATCGGTGACCAAAGGTCAAGTTATAAAATCGTGACCTTTTCAATGTAACCCTAGGGGAAAAACGTATATTTCTCAGCTGTAAAGGGATAAATTTAGCTCATGTTTGCTCTAGCCACTAGTTTTGGCCAGATGCTAGACCTGACCGGTCCCCATATCACGCCTCTGCCAGCACCGGGGTCTTGATCGGGCCCCTACCAGGAACGGGCCCCTACCAGTAACGGGCCCCTACCAGTAACGGGCCCGTATCAATAATTTGCAAGGAGTGGGCCCTGTTGTGATCGGGCCCTCGTCCTGACCAGACCCCATATCACGCCTTTGCCAGCACCGGGCCCCTGCCTCGATCGGACCTGACCAAGACTGGACCCCTACCAGAAAGGGGCCCGTATCAAGAATATACAAGGACCGGGCCCTGTTGTGACCGGGCCATGGTTTAACCGGTCCCCATATCACGTCTTTGCTAGCACCTGGCCCCTGCCTCGATCAGGCCTGACCAAACCGGGCCCCTACCAGGAACGAGCCCGTGTCACCAGAACGTGACCGTATCAATAATTTGCAAGGACCGGGCCCTGTTGTGACGGCCGACGGGGCCCTCGTCCTGGCCGGGCCCCATATCACGCCTTTGCTAGCACCGGGCCCCTGCCTCGAACGGGCCTGACCAAACCGGGCCCCTACCAGAAACGGGCCCGTATCAAAAATCTGCAAGGACCGGACCCTGTTGTGACCGGGCTCTCGTCCTGACCGGCCCCCATATCACGCCTTTGCTAGCACCGGGCCCCTGCCTCGATCGGGCCTGACCAAGACCGGGCCCCTACCAGGAACGGGCCCTTATCAATAATTTGCAAGGACCGGGCCCTCGGCCTGACCGGGCCCCATATCACGCCTCTGCCAGCACCGGGTCCTGTCTTGATGGGCCCCTACCAGGAACGGGCCCCTATCAGGAAGGGTCCGTATCAAATAATTTGCAAGGAGCGGGCCCTGTTGTGTCCGGCCCTCGTCCTGACCGGGCCCCAAAGCACGCCTTTTCCAGCACCGGGCCCCTGCCGCGATCGGGCCTGACCAAAAGCGGGACCCTACCAGAAACGGGCCCGCATCAAGAATATGCAGGGACCGGGCCCTCGTCCTGACCGGGCCCCATATCACGCATTTGCCAGCACCGGACCTCTGCCTCGATCAGGCCTTACCAAGACCGGGCCCCTGCCAGAATAATACGGGTCCTTTTGATGCGGGCCCGTTTCAGAAATTTCGGGGGGGGGGGTCAGCTGACCCCTTTGACCCCCCCCCCCCCCTGCGTGCGCCACTGCAAGTGAGCATGGTAAATTGTGCAAATACAATGCAGTCCCAGTGGCTACACTCATTTCTACTGAAATATCATTGATGTAACAATGTTTTAATTATCATAATTCATATATACCTATGGCTTTGTAAGTTTCCACTTCTATTGATTTTACATATATATTTAACATATATTTAAATGTTGAATCAAACGTGAATCAATTCAAATATTGTTTTGATTATTTGAATCGGGAAGAATCAATTCTCAAATTTGTTATTCATGAATCAAAAGGGGATTGAATAATTCAAGTTCCAAAATGAATCATTATTGAATCATTCCCCAGAAGTTGAGTCAATAACCAGTCTGCGGGGGGGGGGGGCAGAGTGATCCAGTAGGGCCTGGCCTGCAGCCCCCTCCCTCCAGGCAGGGTCCCTAGGATGGTTTTGAAGCCATGGTGCAAGTGGGAAATTCAGCCAAAAAATAACAATAGAGAGTTGAAAAGTCAGCCTAAGAAGACCATATGATGCACTCAGCATCAGTTTTGCCAAAACTTGAACTCAGCCATCAGGCAAGGTCCTACCAAATGTGTGGGAAAGTTATGCTATATTGGTCAAAGGCAGAATATCTGCTAGTTTAGTGTCTGATGTGTTATGTTGAGGTGCTAAAGATGTCTCATTTGTATGAATTTTTCCTCTAAAGTTGCCCATGTATGTGCTGAACTTGAACTTGGTATGTAGGTACAGGAGCATCGTCCCTGTTCGTTACCCCTCCTCCCACTCAAACAGGATAATTTTAATCCTGTTAATCTGGGGCAGGGGGGAGGGTGGGGTGCAGTGATTCTGAGGGGCCATCTTATTTTATTTGTATATATTCATTTTGTGCTTTCAACGCCTGTGTTATTGTTGACAACCTTTGACTTAGGAACATATTTGCATGCTGGTGCACAATATGGCAGCACGGTATGGTGTCATAGTACTATGTGGCAGACGGCAGCATTGCAAAAGTAGCAACATAGTGCACCAAGGCAACATTTTAATACCTTATTACCACAAATTGACTCTGGTAGTCGTCACACCGTAAACCCCCAATCAGCAAACAACAAAACCTATGTCTGTCAGCATCCAATGTTTTGTCTTGAAAAAGTTGACACAATTGTAGGAAAAAAACTGGTGACAAACTTCGGGCTTCAGAATCCCAACGGTGACATACAGCTGGGGTTTCCCAGCCCTGGCGCCGTGACCTCAGCTACGCTCTGGAGTCCCGCATTACAATATCAATGGGCAATGTGCGTTCTGAGCGTAGACGGGTGTGGTGCGGCGCGTATGGTGAGAATTGGGTGCGACGGTGGATTGTGAGTGTGATAATACCGGTGATGCGGTGAGTTGCTTGTGAACAAGTGTGTGGATACCTGTGAATGTAGGTGTGAATAATGAGGTTGTGCGGGTGTCGGAAGCGTGACAAGGTGGTGTGTTGTTTGTGTAGGTGCGAGTATGGAAGTCTGCGAAGGAATGTGTGTTGAGTCCCAATATAGAGTTGAGGAGAATTAAATATTTCCCCGGGCGGGAAGCGAGGAATGCCAAACTGATCCACGGTGAACGTTGAACGAAATATACGGGCTGCTAGTTTAATACACCCGGGTGGCAGGCGGGGCATGTTAACGTAATGAATTTAAAGTAACGGAGGGACGGGATGCTGGAGGTTCTGCATGGCCTACAGCTAACCGGGTTCTCTTACAGTAGTTGGTAGGGAACATATTTGGCGTTAACTTAACGCACTAGTTTAAACTTCGTCCTAGTGTCCGTAGTCCGTACGGCATGTGCTGCAACGTGAGACTAGTAAACTAGCGTGCCAACAAACATGCATAAACATTTAAACATAAACAACCTCCTTACTTGAAAGTATATACACTTGCACTGAACACATTACTTGTACATTCCCTCCATTCAGTCTCAGATGATAACTATGGGCCTGTTCCAGTGGTGCCTCTAACCTCCTCTAACTTTCTCCAAGTTGCTCCAACTTGCAACTGTCTGTGCATTAGTATAGGACTGTTGCAAGTTGGAGCAACTTGGAGGAGGTTAGAGGTGCCACGGGAAGAGGGACTATATCGCTTCAATCAGCACAGTAAGTATATTTAACTTTGGTAATGTTAGTGTTAAAAATCAGCATGTCGTCTTAGTTGGACAATTAAGCTTACTTGAACTAATAGTTTCGTATTATTATTGTTCATTTTTCATGTTGTTATCCATGTATGTTTACCTATATATAACTAATATTTCGAGTAGTTATTTTTATTTCTTATACTTAAATATCGATACGGAGCCGAAATCGATTTTCATTTCATGCATCCGAGGGCCTATTGTCATCGATTGAAGCGTAAACCATCGAATGTATAGCACAGCTTCATGATTTGGGTGAAGCGTTGTTCCCACCAGTTCCCACCATGCTAAACCATCTTCCCACGTCATTTGGTCAAAATAAGAATGCTAGCGCTATCCGCACCCCGCCTAAGCCAGCTTAAGCCAAAGTGTTTGGCTAAAAGTCTTGGCTAGGTCATAGGCCATTTCATTTTTTGGGAAAATTTCCAGAATACTTAACTTACACCAGAATCCCATTATTTGGCTCATTAGAAGCCTATTGGTGCATTTTGAGCGAAATATATCAATGATCTCGTTTAGCGCATAGGCTTTAAACTTGTAAGTTTCATGATTGCGTCTAGGGAATTTATTATCTCTATACTTAGATAATTATCTCAGTCATTTGGTAGTATGCTGGCGACTTACGCTGATTGTTTTGGGGAAAAACGAAAAAATCCCAATATGCAAAGCAGATTAAAAAAAATATCCTAAGACTTTTCCCAAATTTGTGTGAAAAGCACGCGGTGAATAAGATGACCCATTCGGAAGCGATTTTTCTGTTGGGGAAATTAGAGGATTCACAAATTACGACTCTAAACCTACTTAATTCGGCCAAAGAAGTCTCGTTCAACGGCCGAAATTCTGTGTATGCCCAAAGGTCTTGGCTAAAAAGTGCAGTGCATTCAGAGATGCAATTTCCGAATTCCCCCATCCTCCCAGCGTAAAATCGTGGCCGAATAGACCAGTGTTCGATTGAAATAGAAAACGTTGCACGTCCACCCGTATTGAGTTTATTTTATGACTGAAGGTTTCGAGCTCCGCTTTCCACTTCGTCAATCTCAATCGTGACAAGTCTGACAAACTCCAGTTCAGCGGATAGGACACGTTGAAGCCCCCCCCCCCCCGTGTATTTGAAATATTATATCACCGACTTCTTACGCTTGCAGACACACTGTGTGTACAGCACGGAGTACCATTAATAAAGTGATATGTACCTACATATATACCTGTAAATATATACACATTGCACCTAAATCCTACACAAATGCCGCGGTCAGACGATAGGCTCATTCAGCGCAAAGTCGCAACGCCAAACGACAGCTGTGATCGTCATGGAATATATCACCCCGTACTGTGGCCCGTGGCGATTAAGTCCACGCTAACAGCAATTTCTGATCAGAATGACTGGCTGTATCAGGCTGGTCCAGTGTCCGGCTCCCGCCACCACTCGCCATGCCGTTCATCCAGACAGTCTCGTGGCCGGTCCGTTACACGCCAGTCAGTCTCATGGTCGGTCCGTCGCCTCCTGGGCGATCCTGTGGCCGGTCCATCACTCACCAGGCAGTCCCGTGGCCGGTCCGTTACACGCCTGTCATTCTCATGGTCGGTCCGTGACCTCCTGGGCGTTCCTGTGGCCGGTCTGTCACTCACCAGGCAGTCCCGTGGCCGGTCCGCCACTCGCCAGGCAGTCCCGTGGCCGGTCCGTCACTCGCCTGACAGTCCTGTGGCCGGTCTGTCACTCACCAGGCAGTCCCGTGGCCGGTCCGCCACTCGCCAGGCGGTCCCGTGGCCGGTCCGTCACTCGCCTGACAGTCCCGTGGCCGGTCCGCCACTCGCCAGGCGGTCCCGTGGCCGGTCCGCATCTGCTGTGCGACTACAGGCTGCTGAGGGCGCCTTTTGTCAACTGCGGAAGCCGGTTCCTGTGGCGCTCAACCGCCTGCAGCAGCCACTGGAACTGTGCTTCGCTTTTCACATTGCCAGCTAAGTCCTTGACAATGGCGATGTCGCGCTCAGCAACGTCGTTCGTGACCTGGACGGTCCCGACGAAGTTCTTTAGCAACTCGAACTCACAGTTCTCGCTCCACTGAGCGGGCGGCTTCTCCAGCCATGAATGACCAGCTGAGGTGACATCGAACAAACGCCACGACGACTCGTTCACGAGGTCGCAGAGCCGAGCCGTCTCGTACAACATCACTACGCTGTCAGGCACATCCGTGGCCCGTGGCGTCGCCAGCAGCTTTCTGCTGATCGCAGCCTTCTCCTCGATCGTGACTCGCTGCGAGAAGAGGCTGAACACGACGAGCGAGGGCCTGAGGTACCAGACGTGGCGGCGCAGGACTCGAAGAGCGGCTTCGCTCACACCGCTGTCGACCCGCTTGTAGGTGACGAGGTCCAGGTACAGCTGGAGATCATTGGCAGGAGCATCAGCGGTCAGCGGCGCGCGGAGCCACGCACTGACGTACAGCAAGAGGACGAAGCGGCGCAGCGTCTCCGTCATCTCCTCGCTGTAGCCCAGCTGACCACTGAAGACTCTTCAGTGGTCTTTCTTCGCCGCTGGCCGCTGATGCTCCTGCCAATGATCTCCAGCTGTAACTGGACCTCGTCACCTACAAGCGGGTCGACAGCGGTGTGAGCGAAGCCGCTCTTCGTGTCCTGCGCCGCCACGTCTGGTACCTCAGGCCCTCGCTCGTCGTGTTCAGCCTCTTCTCGCAGCGAGTCACGATCGAGGAGAAGGCTGCGATCAGCAGAAAGCTGCTGGCGACGCCACGGGCCACAGATGTGCCTGACAGTCCAGTGATGTTGGACGAGACGACTCGGCTCTGCGACCTCGTGGACGAGTCGTCGTGGCGTTTGTTCGATGTCACCTCAGCTGGTCATTCATGGCTGGAGAAGCCGCCCGCTCAGTGGAGCGAGAACTGTGAGTTCGAGTTGCTAAAGAACTTCGTCGGGACCGTCCAGGTCACGAACGACGTTACTGAGCGCGGCATCGCCATTGTCAAGGACTTAGCTGGCAATGTGAAAAGTGAAGCACAGTTCCAGTGGCTGCTGCAGGCGGTTGAGCGCCACAGGAGCCGGCTTCTGCAGCTGACAAAAGGCGCCATCAGCAGCCTGTAGTCGCACAGCAGATACGGACCGGCCACGGGACTGTCAGGTGAATGGCGGACCGGCCACGGGACTGCCTGGTGAGTGACAGACCGGCCACAGGACTGTCAGTCGAGTGGCGGACCGGCCACGGGACTGCCTGGTGAGTGACAGACCGGCCACAGGATCGCCCAGGAGGTCACGGACCGACCATGAGACTGACAGGCGTGTAACGAACCGGCCACGGGACTGCCTGGTGAGTGACGGACCGGCCACAGGATCGCCCAGGAGGCGACGGACCGACCAATGGACTGACTGGCGTGTAACGGACCGGCCACGAGACTGTCTGGATGAACGGCATGGAGAGTGGCGGCAGGAGCCGGACACTGGACCAGCCTGATACAGCCAGTCATTCTGATCAGAAATTACTGTTAGCGTGGGCTTAATCGCCACGGGCCACAGTACGGGGTAATATATTCCATGACGATCACAGCTGTCGTTTGGCGTTGCGACTTTGCGCTGAATGAGCCTATCGTCTGACCGCGGCATTTGTGTAGGATTTAGGTGCAATGTGTATATATTTACAGGTATATATGTAGGTACAGATCACTTTATTAATGGTACTCCGTGCTGTACACAGTGTGTCTGCAAGCGTAATAAGTCGGTGATATAATATTTAAAATACACGGGGGGGCTTCAACGTGTCCTATCCGCTGAACTGGAGTTTTTCAGACTTGTCACGGTGAGACTGACGAAGTGGAAAGCGGAGCTCGAAACCTTCAGTCATAAAATAAACTCAATACGGGTGGACTTGCAACGTTTTCTATTTCAATCGAACACTGGTCTATTCAGCCACGATTTTTCCGCTGGGAGGATAGGGGAATTCGGAAATTGCGTCTCTGAATGCACTGCACTTTTTAGCAGAGACCTTTGGGCATACACAACATTTCTGCCGTGGAACGATACTTCTTTGGCCGAATTAATTAGGTTCAGAGTCATAATTTGTGAATCCTCTAATTTCCCAAACAGAAAAATCGCTTCCGAATGGGTCATTTTAGTCACCGCGTGCTTTTCATGCAAATTTGGGGAAAAGTCTTAATGTATTTTTTTAATCTGCTATGCATATTGGGATTTTTCTTTTTTTTCCCAAGAAAATCAGCGTAAGTCGCCAGCATACCAACAAATGACTGAGATAATTCTCTAAGTATGGAGATAATAAATTCCCTAGACGCAATCATGAAACTTAAAAGTTTAAAGCCTATGCGCTAAACGAGATCATTGATATATTTCGCTCAAAATGCACCAATAGGCTTCTAATGAGCCAAATAATGGGATTCTGGTGTAAGTTAAGTGATTCTGGAAATTTTCCCAAAAATGAAATGGCCTCTGGACCAGTATATCGTCAATATTTTTTCGCAGAAATTATATGGCCTCACCATTTGCGCTTAAAGCGGCGCAACAAATGTTCGCGTTCATCGTGGGGCTTACGCGTGTCAAACTTGTTCACATTCACACTCACATTCGGTAACACATTCGCGGACTATTCCGATTTCCATGAAAATTAGCACAATGGTAGAACATCACCTCATTATCGCGCTCATAAAATCTTAGATTCGCACATTTTACATCAAAGGATTTAGAGCAGGTCATAGGTTAAATGTCAAACAGCGGACTATTCCGATTTGCATGAAAATTGGCACACAAGTCAGACCTCCTTATCGCGTTCATAAAATCTTAGAGAGCAAATCCGAATAGTCTGCTGTTTGACCTTAAACCTATTACTTGCTGTAAATCCTTTGATTTTAAATGTGCGACTAAGATTGTATGAGTGTAATAAGGAGGTTATGTTCTACCAATGTGCCAATTTTGATGGAAATCGGAATAGTCTGCTGTTTGACTTTATACCTATCTGACCTGCTCTAAATCCTTTGGTTTTGAATGTGCGACTCTAAGATTTTATCAGCGTAACAAGGAGGTCATGTTCTACCTGTGTGTCAATTTCCATGTCAATCTGAATAGTCCGCGAATGTGTTGCCGAATGCGAATGTGAGCCAATTTGCATGTAAATCCGAATTGTCCGCTGCTTGACCTTAAACCTATGATCTGGTCTAAATCCTTTGATTTTAAATGTGCGACTCTAAGATGTTATGAGCATGATAAAGAGGTCATGTTCTACCAGTGTGCTTATTTTTATGCAAATCGGAATTGTCCGCTGTATGACTTT